>JANVCL010000213.1:3994941-4007762 GCA_026546855.1 Erythroxylum incrassatum | reverse complement strand
TTTTTTTGCTGTAATTAGTTTTCGTACACGTGTTTTGTTTTCCCTGTATAAATAGACTTACACACGTGAGCATTAATCGATAAGAGAGGTTTTACCCCTCATCTCTAGTTTTCGGCTCTGTTTACTTTCACTTTAGTAATCCATATGACTCCTGGAAAACTGCTATGAATTCTTTGAGTAACTTCTCGAGTTAGATCGTGTTATTCCTTGGTTAATGAGTTCTGATCTACCTTTTTGTCATCTTGTGTTTTGTCCTCTAGTTACAGAGCAAAAGACTTCATGATAGTGTTATAAAACCAATCTTGCGCCCCTAACATCTCTACTTCACCCCCTATTCCCTGCAAATGCACTCTCTTTCCCGTGTGAATGAACTTCATAAAAAGCTTTTCACAATCTCGTTCTATTGGTCCCAACAGTCTCAACCAATGCATACCCAGTATGATGTAGTAATTAGTGAACGGAAATATGAGGACATTCGTGTGAGATACAACATTTCCATACGTCCACTTCAGATTTTCACAGCAAGAGGTAACGTCCACGGCCTCCTCATTAGCCACCATGACCCTACATCTCTTAGCCACCTGATTTTTCAAACCCAACATTTTTACCAACTTAATACTCAAAAAATTATGCGCACTACCTGTATTTATAAGGAAGTGCACTGGCTGTCTCTTAATAAAAACCCTTCACCCTCATTGTGTAATTACCAACTTCTCCTTGTATAGCATTTAATGAGACGTAAACTTCTTCTCTATTCTTCTCACCATCTACTTCTACGAACTTGTAGTTTTGATTTTCAGTCCCAACTTCTACAATTCCTTTCAATGAGACGTAAACTTCTTCCCTATTCTCCTCACCATCTACTTCTACGAACTTGTAGTTTTGATTTTCAGTCCCAACTTCTACAATTCCTTTCGTATCTTCCTCCTCTACACCCTCCTTTAAAATCAAGGCAAATAATTTGGCATTTTTTCATTTGTGGTTGTAGGTGTATTTGTCCCCACACAAGATACAAAGCTCCTTTGACCTTCTTTCAACTACGGTATTCTGGTCTACGATCCTTGTGTTTTTGTTTTGTTGTTTATGTGGAAGTATGTATACTGATTTTTTTATGG
The DNA here is from genome assembly GCA_026546855.1 of Erythroxylum incrassatum. Classification (NCBI taxonomy): domain Eukaryota; kingdom Viridiplantae; phylum Streptophyta; class Magnoliopsida; order Malpighiales; family Erythroxylaceae; genus Erythroxylum; species Erythroxylum incrassatum. The sequence continues at coordinate 4,006,647 of JANVCL010000213.1, read as the reverse complement.
AAGAATTTATGTTTGGGTTAGTAAAATTTGAGTGCATGCTAAATGTTATATTAGGTTCAATGGATTAGAATAAGAGTTAAAATGGGCTGATTGTTGATTTTGATTCGAGATTTTTGTAGGGTAATTTTTTATTGAATATGTTTTGACTAGGGAAAAAAGTGTGGGTTGTGGCAGTGGTTACAATTTGAGGAGCACTTGGTGTTTGAAAATACTTGAATTGATTGTGGCTATTGGTAGGTAGGTGGGTTTCTTGTAATTCCGTGAGAATACCTTCTTACAATCTAGCATGTGTCATAGCTTCATTGACTGTTTTTGATTTGTGTATTCATACTGCTTTTTCCAAATGTCCCTTCAATCTGCCCAAAAAAACAACTCAGTGCTACTGAGCTGTCTAAGTTAGCTCTTGCACTTAGTTCATCAAAATTTTCCATGTATTCTTTGACACGACCAAGCTGCTTTAGGTGCATTAGTTTAGCACTGAAGTAATCAAATAGACTCATCAAATCTACAACCCAGATCAGTGACTAACTCCAACCAGGTAAAGGGTACATTACCTCGATTTTTGAGGTATTATTGTTGCCAGGAAAATGCTTTCTTCTCTGAATGTAGCAAAATGAGTTTCAACTTTTCCTTCTCTTAGAGTTTAGCCTGGTTTGAAGCTCTGATGTGGTCACCATTGCAACTTCTCTGATACCAAACTGTAACAGTGAAAAAACGAGTGTAGAAATAGATAAATCCAGAAAATTCTGGTTGTTGTATTAAAGATATATCCCCTTTTACAGCGAAGAACCCCTTAACCAAGATACCTCCCAATAATCCTTACCTAAGATATATATCATCCCCTGAGGCACAACCTAACAGCCTCAACAATGACGTTCCTAAGGCACAACCAACTAACAGACCCGACGCATGGCACTCTTACACTTGCCAGCCATACTAAAGATATGAAAAGGAAATAACAGAACAATACATGTTACTTAGAGACAAACTCTCTGCGTAACTTTAATAAAATGTTGTTTTTAATAAAAAGTTTCGTTTGGAACTCTCTGCAACACAATTGCATAAGTTGGCAGCAATAAAATAAGCACGCACTGCCTAAACGTGAATATCCAGTCTTGGTCACTGCCCAAAAGACGGGTGGTGCGGCGATCCAGCTCTTATGCGTGTCATTCGGAAATAGCAAGGGCTACTTTGAAAACAACACCAAGGGCACTCCATCTTCAAGGCCTGAAAAGAGTTCTGCGTCCAAAGAGAGTGAACAGGAAAGATAATAGGGAATGTTTAGTAGAAAACTAATATCCGCAACTTCTCTTAAAAGCTTCATGCATTCCAATCGCCTATGTGGATAAAGAATGACATATCAGGTTTTTTCCACTCCAATGTCTAAGCAACCTCGATCAACATTACACATAATAACAATATCATTACCACTCACCCATTACTTATTCAAATTCGGAGGAACCGAATCAAATACTCTTTTATTTAATGAGGATTTCAGGAACAGTACCTAAAATACTGTTGTTATAAAAAGTACTTAGCATTAATGACAACAACAGACTAAACTACATGCTTGAAAGCTACCCTATGCATATTAGGCCGCGGACGATTAAACCTTTGAAATCACCTGCAAAACACTTTACACTGTTTTAGTTTTTGATGCAATCCAGTATTTCTAAAATGGATTAAAATGTGCATTCTAAATAAATCTTTACATAAAAATGCAAAACATTCATAGAAAATTTGAATCAAAGTATTATGTTATAGCACTTAAGTTGAATCATTTTTACAACAAAAGTGAGAAACAAAGTTAACAGAAATAAGGAGTAAAGGAAAATACTGACTTACCTAAACTAAAAATCTGCTTAAGTTACAGTATTTTCCTAGCCCTGAGGTATGAATACATAAGAAAAAATGACACAACAGCACCAACAATTATGCCAGCTGTTGTTAGCCAAAAGGCAAGCTGCAATAAGTCAATTAAAAGAAAGGTTAAGGTAGGGTATCAATTTAGGTCAAATCAGAAAAAACATTGCTTTATATTGACACAAGCTAAAGTTCCAAAAACTAGCCATACCACATGTTCTTCAAGATAGGACTTTAAGTTCATGCCAAAAATACCTGCAACCATTCATTAGTTTTTCAAAGTGAAGAAGTCGGCAAAAGTAAATTATTCATATAATATTTAAGATAAAAGCTGAAGTACGTGATAAACCATGATTATTTTACTCTCCACCAAAAAGATACCCTTATTTTCTTCTAAATGTAACCAGTGGAGTTTTATTCCCATCGTATGAAAAACCAAGAGATGTCCATGCCAACAGAAGACAACTGAAGCTTATTGTAACTGCCACTTTGATTTGAAATATCAATATATTTATTCCATTATTGCCCTTGAGGACTAACTAGATGCCTAGGAGGGTACAGAGAGTCCAAAATGAAACAAAAGAACCAGCTGTAGTAAGTAAAAACAAAATAGGATAACTCATTGATCCAATAGAAGATAATCCGTATACCCGCAATCAAAGCGCCAACACCTATACAAAATGTCCCAACTTGAAGAAGTAATTCCACTCTGCTCACTTCGAGTCGCCGAGAGCTAGTGAGAAGACAAATTATTAAGCACAAGGTCAGATTCTTTAGCACCAAAGACCAATTTCAACCAAAAACTATTTATCCTAAGAAAATTGACCTGTATTACTCCAATATGAACTGGGCTTCTATTCTTATCGCCAGCTTTTACTGCACCAGTTCTCATACTCCCTCCCCCAACACCCAAAAGAAAACAACTTTCACTCTTCCTATATTTGCCTCTAAATAGAAGATTTCATTTGGCCAAATACTACAGCTAAGCCAGTTTTCTCAATCCCCAATTCATGTGAGATGCAATAAATTTACATTTATATTTGTTTAGTATAAAAGAATGGAAATTCATTGCACATTATCAACAACTGTAACTGATGGTTTTAGGAATATTATTCAAATAGTTCAGGTGTAAAGTTGTTGCTTCTGGTTTCGATTGAAAACAGAAAGACCAGAGTGTGCTTAGTTCATTCCAGCCATTCAACAATTAAGCTTTTGGCCACTTTAGCTAATCTTCCTGATGCATAATGTACAAAAATGTGCAAATTGAGAGCTATTTTATGAGCCAAAGAACATATCGTTTAGCCCAATGAAATGTGCAACTAACTGTTCTATTTCATACTAAAGCCATTCTTCTACATCCAATGCAGATTCCAGAAAATAGATATAATTCCAACCTCAAGTTAACAGCAATAGAATCTTCCATTTCTTTTGCAGAATCAAGAAGTCTTTCAGCTTGACCATGACATGATTCACATCTGCAAAGGTGGAAAGAATTTATCCGACTGGCTGAAAACATTATGGTGCCCAAAAAAGTTGGTACTTAATGCATGCCCACTTAAGTAGCTGATTGGCTTCTTCATTATTTGATCTAAACATAACTTCAGAGCTTCTGACAGCTTTGTTTGTTCTTAATACCGGATGTCTATATCACTGATCCAGAACAGATCAGCAGGAAATTGACAACCAGCCATTGCCACCAGTAGAGTTTCAGTTTTACCTACTAGCTCGCAGACTAGTTGGTCCTATGTTTAGACAAAAACATATTACTCCAATAATGAAAATCAAATTCTCGTCATATATTATATTTCCATGGTTTCAATTGATTAAAATTTGGTAGTTCAGTTTCATGGTGAAAAATTAAGCAATATCTATTATCAAGGACATAATGACAGTCCTGATATTTTAGCTACAAAAACCTTCAGCTGTAAAAGTTGAGGACCACAGTTGACAAACAATATGACTCGTCTCCCACATGCACAAAGCAAAAATGCAAGGCACATTTTGAGGAGACAGGAAAAAATGACAAACATACACTTGTTAATATTTGTCTTAAGGGGATGAATAGGAAAAGAAATGCATCTACAATAACATAAAAAGGACAATATTTGATGTACAATATAATTCAACTCCAGTAAAGGAAGTGATGAAATTGCCTTTGTAGATAATTTTCCAAAAGCATTTCAATTTCTTCCTCCTCTTCTGCACATGATAAATCAAATACAAAAATATTAAGTTGCTGGTTTAGAGAGAAAAGTATTGGCTTGTAAAGAAGAGCATTTCACAAAAGGCAAATTCTTCATGTAGCTTACCCTCAGCAATCTGCTTCTCCAATGGAACAGAGCATTCCACGACATCAATTCCTTTTCTAAGGGTGCAGTTTCTTCCCATTATACAGATGCGACGTATTTCATGTGTATCTTCCAAGAGATCAAGTAGCATTTGTCTAAGAGCTCCTGCCCTTGAACCCAATTCAACCTATGATATGCAAGCGACATAGTAAAAACAAATAGATTTTACATGTCATGGCACTGAATCTCATAAATTATATAATCCCATACCAATTTTTGCTTGCTAATGCGGAGTTCCTCTAATATGTCAGCAGTTAACCGGTTGGGCAAAACCTCGAGTAAAGCTTGAACCTAAATCAAACAGAAGTTGGTAATTACAGAAATTGAATATGTTAGAGATCATACTCAGGCACTTAAAATAGAAGGAAGAGCAAAAATCAAAGGACAATGGATATGAAATTGGACAAAAAAAAGACTGTTGTCAGAGGAACGGATTGATATGTTTCCATGTCAAAGGAGTAACAAGTAACCGTCCAGAATATTCATCATGTTATAAACGAATTCTCCATGCCATTTTGCAACCCCAACAATCATCAATCTATACTCAGGTAAGAGATAACAGTGGTCAAAGAAATGGAAACCAGTGCAACATACACGTGACATAAATGCAATTATTCCGTACTAACAATCATCATTGCATAATCAGTACACTTAAAACATCTATTGTCCATAAGTACTTCTCCCAAAACTTTAAAAATTATGCAAAGAGCTTTCTCAACATGGACATCAAGCTAAGACCAGTCCTTCCCACTGCTTTAGAAATCAAATTGATGTTCTGAAGCAATCATCAAAAGTAGACTGATGGCATCCTTCTGCATTAGAAATCTAAAACAGCACTACAGCTCTAGGAAATTGGATCATTGAACGTTACTTTTAATAATTAATGTTGCAAACATAAGATATCTTTGGAAGAAACAAAAACAAGAGCAGAGGGAAAAGAAAAGGAAACAAAATAAAGGGAATAAATTTTTTATATTCTATACTCACACGAGGTTCTACGGCCATTAGTCTCTGCTCCAAATGTTGTACACGAGAAAGCAGTGCTGCCTCAACAACCTAAAAGTATGGAGACCAAAATTATTAAGCTATTGAAATGGAAAAAGTGTCATGATGAAATGATACGAAACAAATGTGGACACGTTTTAAAGTTGTAATGAAATTTCTGGTGTAAGAAGGTTGATAACAAAGGTAATATATCCTCTAAATTGGACCCATAAAAGAGGATAAGAAATTGTCCATGTTTGCTTCTTCTTTTCTACGTGAAAGTTGCAGCCAAATGGATGCAAGAAAACACATATGAAGAATAGAAAGCAAAGGTGTGTCGACTTGAAAAACAAAAAGCTGAACATTCTTCATGAAAATATTGATCATTTGGTACAGAAGAATGCAAATTTTGCGATCATACTTCTGCATATTCTCTTTATCAGTTCTTGGAGTTGCTTTTAGCAATTAGAGTTCCATTCAGTACGTGGCCAAACAACTATTCTCTACTGAACATAGCAGTGGATCTAGGACGAAAGATTATTAGCAAAAAGCAAAAGCATGACACCTGCAGTTTGTCTCTCAATCATTCACCAGTACTGGATGTAAGAGTCCTTTGGATGATCGATAAAGTAGTACTACATTTATTTTTTGAGTCACCTTTGACAAGGAATAATTCCTCAATTTCGATTTTCTTTAACCATTTACTGCATATTAGTTTCAAGTTTCAACATAAAATCTTCGAGTGAATGAAGCCAAACTTACCTCGAGCTCAAATGGCATGCATGGTCCCCCGGTCTCATTTCTAGGGTTTAACCGAGGAGTTAGAGTATCTAGAAAAGCTTTCCCCCCTTTTCTACAAGAATAAAACATAGAAGTACCAAGCATAATCAGTTCATCTGAAAAAGCCAAGATGCAAAATGTATCATGTATGTGCATGTGAGTGAGAGCAGAAAAGGTAGAAAATTTGTCATGCTTTATAAAGAAATAGATTACCCATTATAGTCAAATATCAGGACACGTTCTTGCATTGCTATTGCACGTAAAGATCCCAGATTTAGCAAGATAGCATGCTCACGAACCTAAAAGTTAAGTAGAGTTTATTAAACATAATAAGATCTATTCATTGTAACATGACCCATAAAAATACATCCAATGGCATTTGCATACTAAATCAAAATAGTAATTCTCTGAACCAAACTGACTTTTCTTAGTTATTGGGCCATCGGTTGACATCTAATTGCAGTCTTACAAATATGCATTAATTAATAACAAGATCAAACATGCAGAAGTGCTCCAGTTCATTTATTAAGCTGATTAATAAGGCTGCAACTTAACCCAGCTTAGAGGTTAAAATTTCCCCGCATGGCTTATTATCAACTTTACGTAAAAATGGTTCCTGTAAATTCGTCCTTTGTCCATTTTTTGGTACTTCTAGTCTCCTTTTATTTTTAACAGTCCCATTTGATCTTTTAGTTTCTCAATTAAATACTCCATACACTATGAAATAGAAAAGGACGTTGTCAAGTACCAATAGACAGGACAATATCAGGTTGTGTAACAGCACAAAGCTCAGATATATTAAAGTTCTGAGCACATAGTTTGAAAAAGGCCGAGAAAAATTCAGACAGAAAAATGAAGATTAAATGCAATAACAACTGACCAGAAATCCCCAACTTTTACCATAAACAACAAGCAAAACAGCTATACTTCAGGAACAAAAGATAGAACAAGGAGCTTATAGGACACTCAAACGGATCCAGATTATTGAAAACAAAGCACATACATCACAGAGTAAAATTCACCAAGACCACTTATAGTATTAGTGTTCTCCAAAAAGGCACTAGTGACATGGATTTAGCTTTAGAGGTCCTTGCAATTCTATAATTACTAAAATATTATATTCTCGACTATTTCTTCTGAATTTTTTAAATGGGTGCGATTTAGTAACTAAAAGTGATTTTAAGAAATAGTTTGAGTGTTACCATAATGTTAAAAAAAAAAGTTGAAATATAAAGGACCTTGAGAGTTAAAATCCAATCACAAGAGGTCTAGTTTTAAAAACACCAACACACATTGGATACTAGTGTATTGTACCCTTGAAGAACATAGTAGAACACCATAGGCATGGTACCAGCAAAGAAGGCATCGAGTTCGTTAGAAAAAAAGATGGATCAACACTCCGGACGTCTCGTGGGCGAAGACCTGATGAAAATGAAATAACATCTGATCGTAAAGCTCGCGTCTCAGTAGGGTTATTAAAAATTAAGATTAATCCTGTATCAAATGATAGGGAAGATAACAACACAAGATATCTAACAACATGATAAACGAGTTCGAGGATTCGGGAACAAAACGGAATCTAATTCTGAGAATCTTTACCCACCACTTGACTTCAACAGTTGGCGTCTGTTAATTTTCCTAGTAGATATCATGCCACTGGACTTCACCTCCACAACCTTTAGATGTAAATAAATAAATAGATAAAGATTATTCAATAAAATAAGCGAAAATAAATTACACTCAGCTAGCTAGCAGCTACAAATTTGTATGCAAATGTGATTAAAAAAGAAATTTTTAACAGCTGCTTAACTCAATAACACGGAAGATGAAACAAAGAAAGATAAAATAAAAACAGACATTATACTCGTCGTCACCATTTCCACTAAAAAAGAAGAAGAAGAAGAAGACCTCATAAACAGGCTCGCGAATCCCGAGCGAGAGTGAGTCGCCAAAGGGAGGAGGGGAAATCGGTTGAGGCTTAACCTCCTCTGAGGCTTCAGAACCGTCGATAACTTCATCGGAAGCGGCAATTAAAGTTTCGGGGCGATCCTCCTCTGTAGATTTGGCCACGCATCTGAGCTTAGACGATGACTGTAGTTTAAGCGAAATCGGAGCAAGAGTAGCTTTGACCGTGGGAGAGTGGCAGAAGAGGAAGTAGTGAGATCGAGGAAAATGGAGAAGAGGAGGCGAAAGAGTCATTTCTCTCACTCTCTGCTCATGGACAAAGTGCCGCCGAGGAGAGAGGGGGAGATTCTGTTTGGATAGTTTATTTCTTATGGATAATATAGATTAAAATAATAGCCCTTTTTATAAGTAAATAAATAATTTTAATGGCGCCAGTTATTATTTGTGGTTGATGATTTGGTTGCGTACACTGTTTAGAATATTTTACACGACCCCGCCACTTGGCATTAGCATGCTTATTTCATAGTTGGCACTTTCTTTTTTTTAATTTGAGAAAATTCTGTAGGCGGACAAGCGGCCTAACTAACACTTATGAGGTGGGTCAAGCGAGCGCACCTTATTATTAAGGGTTCAATTAATTCTTCACTTATAGGTAAAACTTCAGCTATCTCAAGCTCTTATAAGAAGAGCTAACATGGATTTGAACCTGGGACTTAATTAAAACTAAGCGTCGCTATCAACCATCGAGCTACACCCCTTGAGGGCAGTTCCGGCACTTGCTTATGTTTTGTGGTTGCATGTTAATTTCTTTATTTTAATATAAATTAAAATTATTTATTATGATTTTAAATAATATAAAATGTGATAATTATAAAAAAAGGCAAAAATTAATCTTGTTTAAAATACTAATTTTTAAAAAAAATTTAAAATTTTTATTTTTTAATTTTCAAAATAAATATTTTTAGATGAATATATTGATTAAATATATTTTCAATAAAGGTATTTTAAATACTATAAATATAATAGTTATAAAATTACTAAAATAATGATTATATAATATATTTTTAAATTATTAGATAAGTTCTGTATTTTTTAAAATATAAAAGATATATATATTTATGTTTAACTGTATTTTATTTTAATTTAATAAATTAGATGTTCAGCATCTCAGGAAGTGTTGTTGTTGTTAATAAATTTGATTAAATTAAATTTAAAATTAGAAATTAGAAATTAGAATGATTTAACTTGGTTAAAATAATATTATTTTTATTAATTAATTTTAAAACTATTCAGTTCCAGTCAAACCAAGTTAAGGTTATCCTATACTCAACTGGACGAGATGAATTGCCATATCTAGGTTTATTATATGGCCAAACAGTAACAACTTGTTCCATACCATGCCTTTCTTGCCTCCGAAAATCCAGCAAACCACGATTTTATACGTCGAATCAGTCATTTTCGGTCGCATAATCAGACTTGTAAAGGGTGAGGATATTATTTTATTATCTCACTAAATTATTATAACCAAATTTAGTGCAACTAATAAATCGAAAATTAAACCGGTATAATAATAAAAAGTTTAAGATTTAAAAGGTTCAATCAATATTAAATAGTTATAAAACTGACTAAATATTGAATAAAATTAAAAAAATTAAAATAGGATTAAAAGAAAATACCCTTATCTATTGAAAAAATTGAAGTTTAAATAAAAAAATAGATTATTAGAATTTTTAATAAGGGCAGATTGTAGAATTCACTAACAAGAATTAAGCTTAGGTCAACCATTACTAAAATGACTAAAACTAGTTATTTGAATAGTTGACTCTTACCACTTATAAACCCTTTAACAATTTCATGTTTAGTCAATATGGGATATTGTAACATTCCCCTTCAAGTGTAACTAGGACTGAACATTCAATTGTCACTTGAAATAAACGCAGCGGTAATCGGACAAAGCTATTGGGATTGGACATCAAGACCGACAACCGAGAAATTAATAATCCAGACCAAACCTGCTCTGATATCATATAGAGAAAAGAATCAGAAATGAGAAAAGAATACCCTTTGTATTATTCCTCATTGATGAGAGATGTTATATATACAACTCATAATGGAATAAAATTTAAACAAACTCTAACAGAATATCTAAACAAATTCTAACTGACTATCTATGAATCAGCTGTACAAGCCAAAAGGAAAAAAAATAACAAAAATAAAGGCTTAACAGAAAGATAATGTTTAATAGCCCCCCTCAAAAATGGAAGTCAATCTCAATATGTTTGGTACGTTCATGAAAAACTGAATTGGTTGTAATTTGAAGTGCTAATTGACCATCAAAAAAAATAAGAGTAGGTTGTGGGTAAAAAATAGCAAGATTAGCAAGCAGTTAATAAAGCCATACGATTTATGAAGTAAGAGTTGTCATGGCACGATATTCTGCTTCAGCAAAAGAATGAGAGAAAGTTGTTTATTTCTTACGCTGCATATGGTTTCTGTCTCTCGCATGCAGAGACGGAATGGAGTAAAAATTTGGAGACAAAACAGAACAAAAATTGGAAACAGTGAAGCGTTTGGTTGTGATAGACAAAACAGATAAAACTGTCTCCGTCTCAAGGACAAAAATGTGTTTGGTTGTAGTTGACAGAAAATAAAAACAATGTCAATGACTAAATTACTCCTGCAGTATAACATGATTAGAAATATGTAATTCATTAATTATTTTAAAACGAATGATTTGTATTAGTAAAAAAGTTAACAAATAATAATAATAATAACAATAAAAAATTAATATCAAATAATAATAATAGTAAATACAAAAATTATAATCATAATAAAAAGAAGAAGATAATTAATTTAGTATAATAAAATTAATAATAAAATGAAAAAAATAAAATAATAATAATAAATAATAAATAAGAAGAAGAAGAAGAAGAAGAAAAAAGAAGAAGAAGAAGTACAAAAGTGATGATAATAATAATAATCAAAACAAAATTTATAATAATAATAATAATAATTTTGTCTTTCGATTTTGGAAGGAACAAAAAATTTTATTTTTGTCAATCGGGAACAAAACAAAAATCACTTGGGGCAGTAACCAAACACGCAGAGGGACAAGATTTTTTTGTTTTGTCATATGTCCCCACTAAAGAGACAGCAACCATACATTACGATAGATTTCCAGGAAATAAGTGAATCTCCTAGGGAAAATAGATTTTCTAGTATCCACACAAGATGCCCAATCTGAGTCGCAAAAGGATTTCAGATGAATTTCAGATTTTGCTGAGAAGAAGATGCCTTGAGATGGAGCTAGTTTGAGGTATTTTAAAACATGCATGGTTGCAGCTAAATGAGGCTTACGAGGCTTGTCCATTGATGGGGTTCTGCAAGTTCACGGGTCTCAAGTAGTATAATATCGTTCTACAGGGAGTAATTGTGTAAGTACCAAGCTTGGATCACTCAATTAATTGGACTAGCGATTGTGTAAGAAAAGGGGATTAAAATAAGAAAATGAACTAGCAAAAATAACAAAATCAAAGCTAAGAAAAATTGCGAATATTTCTAGGGGTCAATTTGAATGGAATGTGGTAAGCTTCAAAGATGGTTCCACTTTTAGCATTTTCTGTAACACCCAAATGCCCCCTGGGAGGATATGTGGATGTCACCCAAAACAGTACAATCAAATCAGACTAGTTCACACACAACATCTCAAACAGTGCTTATAATACATCACATCATACTGTCAGAAACAGAAATTCAAAGTTATTACAGGCCCAAAAGTGTTAACTAAAAATATGTTTAACAATACAAAAACAGACTCCTTTGGCCA
>JANVCL010000213.1:3962044-3975822 GCA_026546855.1 Erythroxylum incrassatum | reverse complement strand
AAGCTTCCCTCGCGAGCTATGAAGTGTTGTTAGGTAGGAACTGATTCGTTAGCTCCTTCTTCATCTTCTCCTAAGTGTCGATGGGAGGTCTCCCCACACTGATGTCATTAGAAGTTCTCGTTCTCCACCACAACTTGGTATCACCAGCAGGGACATTGATGTGGTTGACACCTTCTCCAAGTCCGCCACCTTTGCCGCTGCAAAGTATTGCTCTATGTCTCACAGAAAATTTTCGAGCTCCTTAGCACTCCGCTTGCCATCGAAAACTTGTGGCTCTTGCACCTTCACTATAGTGCTCTCCACTCGGACATCCATCTCATGCTTTGCCATCGCACGTTTGAGCACCAACAGATCATAGCTCATCTCCTCACGAGCCTTCGTCTGTTCCTCGAGGGCTCTCATAGTTGCTTGAAGCTCCCTTTCCAAGGCTACAATACGTTCCAATAAAGGAACTACTCCCTCATCCGTTAGGGCTAGAGACTCAAGAATCGCCTCTATTTTGGTAACCCTTTCTATCATATTACTTCCACCAGCTATCGCTCTATATTGTCTTTGATACCAACTGTCACAAAGGTCTTCTTTGGACTCGAACTTTCACCGCAAGTCTCGCCCACTTTCGTGTGGCAATCCTGTTTAGGTCCACTTAAGCAAGATTAAGCCATCTCACATGAATATCGTCGAACAAATCCGTTAGCCCTCGAACACCTTACGTGCACACAAGTGTTTAAAGTGTTTCTCTCTCACACAAAATAACACAAGTGTATAACATAGTAAAGAAAACAACAAGAGATATATATAATAACCGAAGCTACTCTTCATTAACTCTCAACAAAATGTTAACAAAAGATACAAGTACCTCCTTCTCAAAGCATTTAGAATGAACCCCCTACTCGAGCCCTTACAGGGAACTCCCTACTCAAAACCTTTACAATGAGAACTCCCCCAAAAGCTCTTAACTCTCAGAGCTCTCTCCTCTGAGTAATTTCTCTCAATGAATGACTTACTGATTGAATGAATAGGTCTTAACTCTAATGAGCTATTTATAGACTCTTCCAAATGACTAAATTAGAGTCCTAATAGAACTCTACTAGCTAAGATCACAATCTTATCCTATCTTCTCCCTATCAGATGACATCACCATCCAATTAAGACTCTATCTAATAGGATTAAGTTACATTACATTAACAAGATAAAAGATTACCCTATCTAGGAATGATTATCCTTAACCACGAAGATCTCCTTTATCTTCAGATGATCCTTCCACGTGATCTTTATCTCTTAAAATTGATGTTCATCCACTGTGATCTTTACCCGTCACTTCATTATGTGCCACATCATCCACAATTGTCACGTCACTGCTGATGTGTTTTCACCACAGCCTATCCGCACATAAGTCCATCAATGCACGTTCATAGACAAGTCCATCAATGCACGTTCATAGACAAGTCCATCTTTCATGATCAAGCTCACTCATGATGTAGTCTCGTCTCTACAATCCGAATTAGTATAAAACCTTGCATATTTCACATACCTTCGACCTGCCTCGCGCGAAGTCAAGTGTTTATGCGCCTTGTCGCACTCGCATGCCTTCGTGCATCGTTGCACACCCTTGGGTCTCGTATGACTTAGTTCGTTAACTCCGCGCAGCCTCGCATCCGAATCTTACGTCTCGTCGAAGATTTCTGCAATGCGAGTCTACATGTATTGAATCTCGCTTACTCTCGAGATCTTCGCTAATAGTTCCCGCATCCCTTGCTTACTTCGCAAGTTCCTCGAGTTTTGCTCGCTAACTCGCAAGACTTCGCCTTGTTCTCTCGTCAATACGCCTTCCTCATGTCGACCTGCGTGTCAAGCATTGGCCAAGGCTTGCCAATATTTGCACGATCCTGCAGTTTAGACTTAGGGGTCTAACAGTAGGGAGAAGAAGGATAAAGAACAAGAGAGAGTGAGAGTTTAACAATATCAATGTTCTCTTAATGAAACGACCATCATTTCGAAAATCAAACGAGAGTCCCTTGATACGTATCAGTGTTACATTAGTAAAAATAACGGTGAGACTAACGTTAGGTTATAATTGAAAAATTAAAAATTTAGATATTTTATTGCTACTTTTTAAAATTCAGACTATAATTGAAAATTTGGCTAAAGTTTAGACTTTTTGGATAATTAACCCATTTTTATTATACATAACTGAAAATAAAACACATATAGGTTCATATTTATAAATAATTTTTTTTCTATGGGTCTATCAAAAACAGTTTCTCTATCTTATGGGGATAAGGTTGCATACTATTAAATCTCCCCAAATATCATATTTTAGGAAAACTCTCACTAGGTTTTTTTGTTATTATTGTTTATATTTAAAAATTATTTTGCTAAATTTTAATATTATCTAGAAATTTTGTTTTATAGTTAAATAAAATTTGAGAAACACATATTTCCATTTAGTGAAATATTGTCAAGAATGAATAAATTAATTATTTATAACTATATTAATAATTAATTAATTACATATAAAACATTTAACCTCACAGGAATGATTGTACTACATTGATAAAAGTTAGTTGTATCTTTTCTCATTATTTATTTAATTATGGGATACTTCGAACAAGATAAAATGTTATAATATAAAATCAAATTATAATATAAAATCACTTTTGTTTATTCTTAACGTAAAACAAAAAATCTGACGAAATTTAACTATGAATGAGAAATAAATGGGTGGGTACAATTCCACAGAAGAAAGGGAAAGAAAGCGAGGGTCTGACGATGAAGCAAAGAACAGATCCCTTTGGGATTGGAGCGTGGAGAAAACGCGGGGAGAATATTGGAAAATTTAAAATATAGCTCTTCAGTTGTGGAAGAGAACAAGAGCCACGTGATGATAGAAGGCGACAGCTCATTGGCAAAAGAAGACAGTCACATGACAGCGTTGCCAATTAAAAAACCACGTCCTCGTGGCCCAGCTATTTTATCTATTGACCTAATCTCATATTATACGTTCAATCGTTTCGTCGCTTACTCGCTTCTTCTGTCTATGCAAAGTTTGCACAAATGTACTCTTCCTTTTGAAGTCCATTCATATCTAACCCTCTCGTATAACTTCTTCCTTTCTAATTCCTGTTTCCACATTAATCAGCTTATGATATTTTGGATAAATATCTAACCCTCTCTTGTGACTTCCATCACCTTTAAGTCATCTTTCCATCATCATCAAGTAATTATATTTTTGGATAAGTATAGCTGTCCAATAATCAAGCAAGAATATTAAATTATCATTATTGTCATTTATAAACAGTCTCATTACTAATTAAGAGTAATGTTATATATTCCGAGACCTTCTAGATTTCTAGTGGGCATTGTTATTTAATCAAACAAGAAATAAATATAGTTTGAATTGTTAACTTCAAACATGTTATCTCAATTTTTCATAATCGATCGCATCTATAAAATATGAAGCCCATAGTTGATAAAATTAAGTTTGATATATTAAAATTACGTCAAACTTAAATTAATTTATTATCTTTAATTTTGGAAGGATTTAAGAAAAATAGATCAAATTTAAGTGAACTCATATATAATTATAAATATTATATTTAAATTTAACACTTTAAGATAATAAATTATAATGTTTATAATGAGTTTATTTTTATTATTATTTATATAAGATAATTTTATTTATGAAATTCTGAAAATTACATATTCTATAAATAAATTTGACGTGATAGATTTGTCAAAGTGCCAGTTTTTAAGTTGAATTAAGCATTTAGATATAAGCATTTTTAGTAAAAGTCATTTCATAAATCATACTTTATTTTTTATACTAAGAGAGGGAATAAAATTGATTACACGACAAGTATAGGGAAACAGATTCTCAACATATCTTCTAAGAAAAGAACACGAAATCAAATGAGTGGAAGAGCAAAATAAGTGGTTTTTGGTGTAAAATGTTCAGCATATGTCGCTAGCCTATCCGCACAGCGGTTATTCTTGTTAAGTAACCGTTTTATCACAATAGCTTAAGTTGTTGTGTGAATCAACTTAATTGATTTTATATATTAACTTAATTGTATATTCACCAACACGTCCCTTTAAGTGAAAGCCCTCTAAGTTTGAAACTTGCACAGGTTCACTCTACTTTGTGCTGAATAATAGGCGGGTGCAGATAGGCTAGCGACATATGCTTAACATTTTACACTAAAAACCACTTATTTTGCTCTTCCACTCATTTGATTTCGTGTTCTTTTCTTGTTAAGTAACCGTTTTACCACAATAGCTTAAGTTGTTGTGTGAATCAACTTAATTGATTTTATATATTAACTTAATTGTATATTCACCAACACGCCCCTTTAAGTGAAAGCCCTCTAGGTTTGAAACTTGCACAGGTTCACTCTACTTTGTGCTGAATAATAGGCGGGTAGTAGGATTTAAACTCACGACTACTTAGTTACAAAGAGTCTGATGTCATATTAAGTTACCGTTTCATCACAATAGCTTAAGCTGTTATATGAGGTCAACTTAATTGATTTTATATATTCACTAATTGTTAGGACATGGTATTATAGGTGGAGTAGCCCACTAAACTTATATATTGGTATTCTTTTCTCTCTTTTTAATGTAGGATAAACTTTCACTCTTATATTTCAACAATTCTGACCATAAATATGACGATAGACCACCATTTAATTTTGCGTAAATAATTCATTGATAACCAGAGCTACGATATTATAAACCTGGAAACAGCTAGACGAGAAAGAGACGAGGTGGATCACCAATGCGGAGTCTGCTTCCCGTTCAATCATACTTTTAGTTTACGTGTGAGGGCTAAGTACGTAACAATCTCATCACCAAGCAAGAGCGCAGAATACCAGTTTCAGTAGTTTCGTGCATTTTAAGACCCATGCCATAGATAGTCAAAGCATGATTTGAATCAAGTTTTACCATTTAGAGCGAGTATGCTTACGCGTATACATGTGAGAGTGGGAGTATACGTAATACCATAAACAATTGTAGGCCACATTTCCCTCCTCTAAATACTTGCCACTCCCGTGCCTCTTTTTCCTCAATCCGAAAATCTCTCTTTCCCTCACATCACATCCCCTGCGAATTTCAGCTCGTCACCACATCACTGTACACAAACGTAACAGTGAATAAGATTGTTTCTCTTACTTTCTAGTGTGTGTGTGAGGGAGAGAGACTTCTATTTTATTTTCAACAAAGTGCGTCGATAATATAATGGCCGCTCCGGTGAAGTTGGATCTGGACGGAAGGCCCATAAAGCCGATGACGATTTGCATGATCGGTGCCGGAGGTTTCATTGGCTCTCACCTCTGCGAGAAGATCTTGTGGGAGACTGAACACAAGATCCTGGCCCTCGATGTTTACAACGACAAGATCAAGCATCTTCTCGAAGGTGAATCTCTGCCTTGGAAAGGCCGGATTCAGTTTCATCGCATCAATATCAAGCACGACTCTCGCCTCGAAGGTCTCATCAAGATGGCGGATCTGGTAACTGTTCCTCCTGCTACGTTCTCTATCACTCACTTTTTGTTTTATGGTGGTAATGCGGTGGACTTGTGGTGTTTAGACGATCAATCTGGCGGCGATCTGTACTCCGGCGGATTACAACACGCGTCCGTTGGACACTATTTATAGCAACTTCATCGACGCGCTTCCTGTGGTACGTGTGATTTCTCTGTGCAAGAGCGCCTGGTTTTTATGCCTAGCTGATCTGTTCTTGCAATGTCTGTCGCCTTCATTTATTCTTGTTGATTTTGTTGTATTTGATTCAATAATAATTCAATTTGACAGGTTTTGGTGGTTGACGTATGATTTGATGTTGAATTGTGTGATTTGTTGTAATTAGGTGAAGTACTGCTCTGAGAACAACAAGCGTCTCATTCATTTCTCGACTTGTGAAGTGTATGGGAAAACGATTGGGAGCTTTCTTCCCAAAGATAGCCCTCTGCGTCAGGTAAGCCTTCACTGTCTCCTTCCCCTTTTTTATTCTATTATCGTCTTTATGATTCGTGGTTTAGTTTGGCACTCTCCTGCTGATTTTTCGGAGGATTAGATTCAGATCTTTCTTTACATTTTCGTTTTAGTTGGAGCATTTTGCATGAACCACCTGGCCGTCTACAGAAGGGTAGGATTTGAAGATAACTGAATTATTTGTATTCTGTTGTTTCTTACCACAATAATTAGTTGCAGCAATTTATCTGAGATTCGCTGCTCTTGCAGCATCTTATTTAGAATAGGCGGTATTAATAGTTCAAACTAGTGATTTACTGTTAAGACCTTTTCTGTATTTGTTTATGCATGTTATTTGATGTATGATTGTTGACTAGACTTGCTTCTTTGAAGTTTATAGTGTAGGTAGGTGCTGTGCTGAGATCTTTGTTGCATGCACGCTAAGTTGTTTGAATGGCTACATGCTTTGTTGTATAAGTTATTGTTTGAGAGGTGTTGCACAGGTAGGAATCTTGTAGCTATGTTTCCATTCTATGATGAATTTTGGATGCTATAAACTTTAGGATCATCTGATCATAGTCCGTTCTATTTCACTCCTTTTACATGCTTTTAGAATATGGGTAAAACCTTTCATTGGGTCTGAAAGGCTTGAACCCGAAGCTTCTGCCTTGACAGGGCAGTGCTCTCTCCAATTGAACTACCGTTTTTGATGTTAATGTAGAAATTCTGGCAGTGTAATTGAGATCTTGTCTCGATTTATTTTGGGTTGTAACTGCACAGACAGACCCGGTACCTGAGTTTTTGAAAAACTTTTTGTACTTTTGAGGCTGTTCCAGTCCATTACAGCTGATTGTGGTTGAATTATCCGCTGGATGGACTGGAAGAGCCTATGAATAATATTCCTTTTAGCTCCACAGTACTTGCATGTATGTAGCATTGGTGGTAGCTGATGTGAAATTGTAAGTGGAAGCAGATATAGCAAACTCTGAGCAACGTTTCCAGGAAAAGATGTCTCTTAATTGCCTGTGGCTATTATGTCTCCTTGCACCACAATCCATAGGCACTGAATATCACCAGTCACTGCCACAGCAACAGGAAAATACCAATATTTTCCATGCTTTCCAAGCCGCTATTCATTTTCTTCAGTCTCAAGTTTATTGTTTTTAGCTTAGATATCATAGAATTGCATAATGCAACATACCTGGATTGATAGGATCCTGAATAAAGTATAAAGATGTCGGTTTTAATTGCTTATGTATTTCCCTTTAAATTGCTTTTGGTATCTGGATTTACATCAACGGATCTCTGTATTTTTAACTAGTTCTGACTATGCTTGTGAAATTAAGTAGCTTGCATTTTTCAGGAAGATCTAAAGATTGGATTTTCATGAAAGTTGAGGATGTTATATAGAAAGAAGATGTTAGTGATAACTTACTGTTGTTGAATGCAAATCTTCTTAGCTCTATTTACTAGTGTTTTTGCTTGTTCTACCCTAACGTTGAAGTGCTGTGTTGTTGTAGGATCCTGCATACTATGTTCTGAAAGAAGATGCCTCACCTTGCATTTTTGGCTCCGTTGAAAAGCAAAGGTGGTCATATGCCTGTGCAAAGCAATTAATTGAAAGGCTTATATACGGTGATTATCTTTTCTATCAATGTGGTTGCTTTTAAGATAGAGAGCATTGTCTGACTTCATTTCTGACATGGTTACAGGTGAGGGGGCGGAAAATGGGCTGGAGTTCACCATTGTGAGACCTTTCAACTGGATTGGGCCCAGGATGGATTTTATTCCTGGTGTTGATGGTCCAAGTGAGGGTGTTCCCAGGGTCCTTGCATGCTTTAGCAATGTTAGTGCTTTTCACTATGGATATCAACTCTATATAGCTGGTGCTGATTGTGGTAGATCTGTTGGAATCTATTCTGATGTTCTGTTCTGTTTCTTTCAGGCTCTTCTCCGTCATGAACCACTCAAGCTTGTGGATGGTGGTCAATCTCAGAGAACTTTCATTTATATTAAGGATGCAATTGAAGCTGTTCTCTTGATGATTGTATGTACTCTTAATGATTTCTCATCTCTCTGCTTCTAGATATTCTGTAGATAATGGAGAAGAATTGCTGCGTATCTTTTGTAGGAAAATCCAGCCAGGGCCAACGGCCAGATTTTTAATGTCGGCAACCCTCACAATGAAGTTACAGTCAGACAACTTGCTGAGATTATGACTGAGGTAGGACAATTTTACTGAGATGGTTAGACTTTCTGCTAAAACAATCGGGAGATACTGAAGTCAAATACCGCCTAACAGGTCTATTCAAAAGTAAGTGGAGAAGCTCCTTTGGAAGTACCAACAATTGACGTCAGCTCCAAGGA
Organism: Erythroxylum incrassatum; assembly: GCA_026546855.1. Taxonomy (NCBI): domain Eukaryota; kingdom Viridiplantae; phylum Streptophyta; class Magnoliopsida; order Malpighiales; family Erythroxylaceae; genus Erythroxylum; species Erythroxylum incrassatum. Next base: position 3,967,485 of record JANVCL010000213.1, on the reverse strand, counting down.
ATTTTATGGGGAAGGATATGATGACAGTGACAAGAGAATCCCTGATATGACTATTATCAATAGACAACTCGGTATTGCCTTGAGCTATATCTTCAACCTTTTCTACCTTTATTAGATTAGAATCTAATGTAAAATTGAGATCTGTTGATTGTGTTTGTTATAGCATGGAATCCGAAGACATCCCTGTGGGACTTACTTGATTCAACTCTCACGTATCAACACAAGACATATGCCGAGGCGGTTAAGAAGGTTATGGCAAAGCCTACATCTAGTTGAGCGAGTTTACCGGTTGAAAGACTTGATGAGGGCTGTCTTCAGCAGGTGCTACCAATTCTTTTCCGGGAAATATTTATATACGCAACAATTTTTTTTTTTTTGTGTTTTGTGGGTAGCTGTGGAGTATGCCTTTTTCGGTTATTAATCTTCAGAAGATATTTAGGATCCTATTTAGGCAAGTATATGTTGTTAATTTAATGTGTAACTGAGCTTGGCCTTACGTTAATACTAGTTTCCTCTACTTCATTGGAGGTTTGCTTGTTATTCCTCCATTTTGTGGAATCCATTGAAGGTGTTATATTCGAATTGTTGATCCTATCAACCTGATGTTTCTTGATCATTAATTGAGCTTGTAAGCTCTTCATTCTTTATAGAGTTGAACTGTGAACCATATTTTGTTTAATTTAAAAAAGGGACCAACTTTCTTTGATATTAAAACATATTATTAAGGGACAACAAATTTAATAATGCTTAGTTTTTATAATTTTTTTAATTCAGTGTTAAATGTTCTAAATTTCTTAATTTAGTTACAAATTTTTTAAATTTCATAAGTTTTTATTGATGTCCTGTTTATCAAATGTCATGTAGGTGTTGATGATATAAATGAAAATAATATTTTAATTTGAATTATACGAGTTTTGAAAAGGGATACACTAAATTAAAAAATTTAAAAGAATGAGGACTAAATTAAAAAATATTTTAAAATATGTTATCTCTATTATTAAATAACAAAAAAGTTGAGGAGAGTAAGACGAGGAAATAAACTATTGGGCTGACCAGGTAACCACCATATTTCTCAATGAAGACAATTTGCTGCGCTGGTCCCAATCAGTGCGGATGTATATTTGGGGGAAAGAAAAGATTGGATATTTGAATGGTGATAATAAGGCCTAAGTTGTGAAGGACCCATCCTTTGCTACTTAGAATGCAGAAAATTCCATGGTTTTGGCATGGCTTGTTAATTCCATGGATGAAGACATTGCTTCAAATTATATGTGTTATTCAACTGCCAAAGAACTCTGGGATAATATTCACCAGATGTATTCAGACTTTGGTAGTTAATCTAAGGTGTATGAATTGAAACTGAAACTCGGGGAAATTAGACAAAGGGGAGATAACGTTACCAAATGCTTCAATATCCTAAAAGGACTATGGCAAGATCTAGATGTTTTCAACGACTTTGAAAGGAAATCTTTGGATGATTAAAACCACTACAAGAAAATTGTAGAAACTGATCGCATCTACAAATTTCTTGCGGGGCTAAATATAGAATTTGACAAGTAAGGGGAGGATAATTGGTCGTGGTCCTCTTCCTTCACTTGGAGAAGTATTTGCTGAAGTTCGAGGGGAGGAAAGTCGTCAAAGTGATATGCTTGGTAAGAAGGAGTTCGGGCCATTAATTGAAAATTTTGCCCTGGTTGTAGTAGATGCAAATGCAAGCAGAACAAAACACCCGCGTGAAACAGCCAACAACCAGCATAAAGCAGAGGACAAGCCACAGGTATGGTGTGATTTCTGCAATAAACTTTGCCATACATATGAGACTTACTGGAGAATTCATGACAAACCTGCCAGCTGGAAGAGTAACAAGTCTGGAAATAAAATTGCTCGTGCAAATGAGGCTGGTTCAAGTCCTTTTAGTAAAGAACAGAAGGATCATCTTCTTAGGCCGCTAAAGACCAATTCTCTTTCTGGTATTCCTAGTGTTTCTCTGGCTCAAATAGGTAGAGAACCTAATGCCTTTTCTTGCCATCCTACTTCCTCACCTTGGATTATTGATTCAGGTGCTTCAGACCACATGCACATGCAAACCTTTCTCATGTTTTTCTTTTGTACTCACCTTGCTCTAGTGATAAAAAGGTCAAAATTGCAGATGGAAATTTCTCATCTACTGTAGGGAAAGGATCTTTAAAAATTTCTGAAACAATCACCCTTAAATATGTTCTTTATATCCCTAATCTTGCTTGTAATCTCTTATCAGTGAATCAACTATATAAAGATTCTAATTGTCATGTTATTTTTTTCCAATTCTCACCGTGAATTTTAGGACCTGAACATGGGGATGATTATTGGCAATGCTAGAATGGTAGATGGTCTTTATTACTTTGATGAAAACCTTCTCTAAGAATAAACAAGCTCAAGGCTTGAGTACTAGCATGAGTTCTCTTTCTACTCGTGAAAAATTTATGATTTGGACATCCTAGCTTTTCATATTTGAAATATTTGTTTTCATATTTATTTCAAAACGTGGATTATTCATCTTTTAAATGTGAAAGTTGTCTTTTATCAAAAAGTCATCCTTCTTACTTACAATCCAAAACTATATTGTGCCTCAAAACTATTTAGTTTGATTCATAATGATGTATGGGGCCCTTCAAGAATCACCACATATTCCCAAAAAAAAAAATCATAGCTTTTATAAATGATCACACTCGATTGTGTTGGATATATTTGATGAATGATACATCCGAAGTAGAAAATGTTTTTTAAAAACTTTTTTCATATGGTTGAAAAACAATTTCAAACAAAAATAAAGATAATTTATTCTGATAATGGATATAACATTTCAATCATTTGTTGGGGAATTTTTTAAAAGAAAAAGGGGTTTAACATAATTCTACTTGTATTGACGCTCCTCAACAAAATGACATTACCGAAAGAAAAAATAAACATACTTGAAGTTGCACGTGCTATTATGTTTTCAATGAATCTACCTAAATAATTACGGGGAGATACAATTTTAACATCCTACTTGATAAATAGGATGCCTACTCGTGTGTTAAAATATACAACACCTTTAGAGTGTTTTAAAAAAATTTATCCGGAATGTAGACTCTTTTCTAAGTTGCGCTTAAAATTTTTTTGGATGCATTGTATTTGTTCACATACCTACCGGACTTCAATCTAAACTTGATCCTAGGGAAGAAAAATGTGCATTTATTGGATATGCACAAAATAAAAAGGGATATAAGTGTTATAATCCTCGAACAAAAAGGTTTTTTTAAAGTATGGATGTCTTTTTTGTTGAAAGTCAACAATATTTAAAAAAATGCCTTTAGAGGGAGATAGGAAATGAAGATTAGTTTTGGAAAACATCTATTCCACTTCCTAAAATGTTTTTTTCCTAAACACAATAATGAACAAGAGGAAAGTACTAATCTATCGATGTCAAACATAGATGATTTACAAATAGGGGGAGAAACAATAGGACAGAAACATATTAATCCTAGTTTAAAGCTTCGTGTTTATGCCAGGAGACGTACTCATCAAAATAAAGATCTATCTACTACTCTAGTGCAAGACCAACCACTATCTTCGGGCGATGGTTCATCCAACACTTTAGGTGATCCTCTTCCTTTGACAAATCCAACTCCTACTATTGTTTATTTTGATGTCACTATAACACTTAGAAAGGGAGTCCGAACCTATACCAAACGTCCCATTGCTAAATATGTCTTACCGCTGACTTTCTACTTCTCTCAAAGCCTTTTACCTCAAATATCTCTAATTTGTTTATCCCGAGAACCATTTAGGAAGCCTTAGATAGCTCGGATTGGAATTTAGCAATTTTAGAAGAAATGGATGCTTTGGAAAAGAATGGAACTTGGGAGATAGTCGATCTACCAAAGGAGAAGAAAGTGGTAGGATGTAAATGGGAGTTTACAGTTAAGTGTAAAGCTGACGGCAATGTAGAGAGGTACAAGACACGGTTAGTGGCAAAAGAATTTACACAGGGACATGGTATTGATTACCAAAAGACCTTTGCCCCGGTTACAAAAATTAACTCAATCTGTGTCCTAATTTCATTAATTGTTAGCTTTGATTGGCCGTTTCAACAATTAGATGTAAAAAATGCATTTCTTAATGGGGCTTGGAAGAGGAAGTTTTTATGAGTCTATCACCTAGTTTTGAACAAATTCTTGGTGAAGGGAAAGTGTGCAGGCTAAAAAAATCATTGTATGGACTCAAACAATCTCTTATAGCATGGTTTGAGAGATTTTGAAAAGTTGTAAGGGCTCATGGATGTACGTAAAGTCAAACAGATCATACGATGTTTTATAACGATTTAGAAGAAGGAAAATTTGCTATTTTGCTTATGTTAATGACATTATTTTAACAGGTGATGACCTTGATGAACTCAAAAGACTCAAGAAGGCCTTTCTCGAAGACTTTGAGATCAAAGATTTGGGAGCTGTGAAGTATTTCCTAAGAATGGAGTTTGCTAGATCTAAAAAACGTATATTTATCTCTTAAAAGAAGTATGTACTAGATCTTTTTAAGGAGATGTAAAGCAGCTGAAACACCCATTGAACCTAATGTGAAACTTCAACATGCCAAACCAGAAGAAGTGAAAAATAGAGAACAATTTCAGAGATTAGTTAGTAGAACAATTTATTTGTCGCATACTCGTCTAGACATAGCCTCTGCAGTGAGTATGGTAACCCAATTTATGCACTCTCCAAGTCCAGAACACTTTAAGGCCGTGTACAAAATCCTAAGATATTTAAAGAGTGCATCAAGGAAGGGCTTACTATTCAAATGCATGGTCACTTACAAATTGAAGTATACATAGATGCAGATTGAGCTGGAAGTACAATTGGCAGAAGGTCAACATCTGGATATTGCACTTTTGTTGGAGGTAACCTTATTACTTAGTGAAGCAAAAAGTAGAATGTGGTGGCAACAAGTAGTATTGAAGTCGAATTTAGATCAGTTGCTCATAGAATTTGTGAAGTGTTGTGGATTAAAAGGATCTTAGCCGAATTGAAGGTCATAAGTACTTCTCCTATAAAGATGTACTGCAATAATAAAACTGCAATCTCGATAGCTCATAATCCTGTTCTCCATGATAGTACCAAGTGGTTCAGCCTGATCTTGCTGAGGTTGAACGTCGTTGTTTTGATCCATGATCGGAGTGATTCTGGATATGAAATACTTGCAAAACAAATAACGGCGGGTCGGGAGTTGATTCCCGGGAGGCCCCTCCGACGCTCAAGTCAGTATTTTTAGAGAGTTTTGGCTGCTGAGAATAGAGAAGGAACTAGGGTTGTGATCTCGTACCTCAATCCCGTAGGAATAGTATCTTATATATGCCGTAGATTGCCACTAGGTTTAGGTCTTTACGTCGATCGTTGTGTTTGCATGGGAGTCTAATACCTGATGGG
>JANVCL010000213.1:3926649-3942885 GCA_026546855.1 Erythroxylum incrassatum | reverse complement strand
CTCCTGTCATCCTATGCTACAGTTTTAATGCACACTCAGCCCTCCCATCCAGAACTGCAAAACCAAATCTGGTCCATATTCAACAAGTATGAGAGCTACATGGATGTTGAGATACAACAAAGAGCTACAGAGTATTTTGCATTAAGTAGGAAAGGTGCAGCTCTACTGGACATACTGGCTGAAGATGCCGAGGTTGATACTGCTGAGCAAAGTGCTATTAAGTCAAGAATGCAGCAACATATGTCAAATGCGTTGGTTGTTACTGACCAACGCCCTGCTAATGGGATGTCACCACCAGTTTCACCTATTGCCAAACTTAGTCTAGTGAAGGTTCCTGAGATGACTGGCAATGCGGTTAGATTTCTCATCAATGTAGTTTTTTATTATGTATATGCTTGAGACTTGTGAAATACCTGTATTGCTCATTTTTATGATTTGCATTATGCAACCTACCAGGAGGAAATTTCAGCAGATCAATCCTCAACACAACCAAATGGGACTTTGACTAGTTCAGCAGATGTAGTTGGTGACTTTTTGGCTATTGAAGGTCCTCTGGCAGTTGAGGTCCACTCTCAGCGTATTGCAGTCCCTGGAGTAGAAGGTGTTCCAGCTGAAGCAGATGGTGCAGCTATTGTACCTATTGGAGAGCAAACAAATTCTGTTCAGGTACTTAGCTTTTTTATCCTTTTTGAGAATTCCATTATTGTTTCCTTTGTCAAGTGATGATGCAGCTCTTACTTTTGGAAATTCTTCAGATTTTAGGAAATCAGATTGTTGGAAAAACCTGTGAACAACTTTGATCAGTATCAGTTGAACTTACCTTAGGACATTGATTCACTTCTAACTAGCTATTTTCTTTTGAATACTTTCAGCCAATTGGGAATGTTAATGAAAGATTTTATGCTTTATGCTTAAAGGACAGTGGTGTTTTGTACGAGGATCCATTCATTCAGGTATTATTTTCTTTCTTTGGTCATTAATTGTTCTCTTAACTTGTTACCAAAGTCTTGTTATGTTTATTCGTTTATATTGAAGACACAATGCTGTGTTGTATACATTTCTAGTTGGTAGAAACCATGAAATTTTTCTGTCCACTATTTCCAGATTGGTATTAAAGCAGAGTGGTGGGCACATCATGGCCGTCTTGTTATGTTCTTGGGAAACAAGAATACTTCTCCTCTTGTTTCTGTTCAGGCATTAATATTACCTCCGGCACATTTAAAGATAGAGCTCTCCCTAGTACCTGAAACTATTCCTCCCAGGGCACAGGTGAATGTGCTACCTGCCTTATGACAGCAGTTGATAATGTTGTTAACCACCTTTCTTGTGTTTCTTTGTCCCTGTTTGTTTACTGATTCTTTTTCTTTGGTTATGTAGGTGCAGTGCCCGCTTGAAGTAATGAATCTTTGTCCAAGCAGGGATGTGGCTGTACTTGACTTCTCCTACAAGTTTGGTACCAACATGGTACTGTACATTTGTATTTTGTGTTACATGTTATTGTAAGGGATACTAAATCATAGCCTTGAGTTGCAGTTGACTTTTTGGTCCTTTAATTAGGTCAATGTCAAGCTTCGTCTTCCTGCTGTCATGAACAAATTTCTTCAGCCTATATCAGTGTCTGCTGAAGAGTTTTTTCCTCAATGGAGATCACTTTCGGGGCCTCCCCTAAAGCTTCAAGAAGTCGTAAGTGTATTTTGCATTATGTTTGTTGCAAGTTTTTCTGAGTCTTTTTTATTGCATGACACAAATTCTGGTTCTTATGATTGGTTATGCTGGGTCTAACCCCAGTGGAAGCAAGTTTAAATCAAATTTACATACTGGGATGCTTTGTCATCTATTTAAACTGGAGCCCAATTTTTTGTTTCCCTCCAACCAGAATGTAAGAATTTAATCAACCGTGGATGCTTTCGGAGCCGCATGATAATCTTTTCATCTATTTAGAATGGACAAGGATTCGTAGTTGTCTGTCTGTTGTTGTAAACTTAACATTTGAACTCATTTGACAATTCCTATGCTTGGAAATTCTCTGTATGAACTAATCTCTTCTGTAAAATTTTCTGAATAATCGTACAGGTTAGAGGTGTAAGGCCTCTTCCCCTTCTTGAAATGGCGAGACTATTTAACAGTTTCTGTTTAATGGTTTGTCCTGGGCTTGTAAGTCATCTGATCTAAGTCATTCTAGCAAGCACTTTGCGGGAATATAGGAAAGATTTTCACTTGTCCTTTGTTTTCTAGGATCCAAATCCTAATAACCTCGTTGCATGCACAACCTTTTATTCGGAGAGTACAAGGGCTATGCTTTGCTTGGTAAGAGACTGGTTTTTGTTCCATTTTATTTGTTTTGCTAAATTATAACTCCTGTGCTTAGTGCAGTATGAGCTGCTATTGGATCTTTTTGGCATTTATGTATTGAGCTTTGGAGCTAGGTCTTGGAGGATGATTACTATTGTTTCCCTCAATTGGAACTTCACCTAAAATTACATATGCAAAGTGAAAATAATCGTGTTGAGTTAGTGCCAAAAATTGAGTTGCTGCTGTACAAGTTGCTCTAGTTTTCTTGGATATTTCAACTGAATATTAATTTGGCAATAGAGCGTGAGGTGGATCCTTTTGTACAAAATTTCAGGCAAGAATTGAGACAGATCCAGCGGATAGAACACAACTGCGAATGACAGTTGCATCTGGGGACCCAACCCTAACATTCGAGTATGTTTTTGACTTCCAGACCAGATACTATGGACATAACTTTTCCACATATTTCTGACAGGTTGATGTGCAGGTTGAAAGAGTTCATTAAGGAGCAGTTGGCTAGTGTTCCGATAGCGGCACCGGCACCGGCACTGGCACCTTCAGTAACACAGCCGATAGCTCCACATGTGCCATCAAATGATCCTGGGGCTATTCTGGCTGGGTTGCTGTGACATGGAAGAGATTTATGTAAAAAGTTTGTTGAATACACACTTGTACAAACTACCTGATTTATACAGCTGGCCTACCCATCTTTCACTTGAATTAAAGCAGTGGATCAAGAGTTTCATGCTGCTAGGGCTGGCGGAATCGTCGGAGTGAGATAATATCGTGATCAGCTTAAAGAGAACGGGGTTTCCGAAGGGGTTGGTCGGGATTTTGATAATTCTTTTTGCACAGTTCTAATGTGCTTTAGTTGTAGTTTCTCTTTTGGAAAATTGGGGTGAGGGTTCACTTTCTTTTTCTTTTTCTACCTTTTAATTTTCCCCATATCCAAGTTGAAGTAATTTTCACATGAAACAGAGTGTAATAGTTTGTATTATTCTATACGATTATCAATGCATTGGAATGAAACGATAGAAGTGAGATTGAGCATTCTTCTAACATATTCCATTTTTATTAGCCATTTTCACAAATGGCAGCTTAATTACTTAAAGCGCCTAAATGACGCATATAAAGATGTCTTCTTCCCTATTAAAGTTTATGACCATTTTGTCACCGCCATTTCCTTGAACTTGACAAGCCAGTACATTGTGTTCAATTTTAACATTCAAATTACCAGCAAAGGAGTCGTATTGAAGTTCCGAAGAATATTTAAGACTGATTATCATGTTTGTATGTGCTACTCTTTCCAGTCTTTATCATTCTATTTTATTCACTCTCTCCTTTTTTTTTTGTTAAAAGTATATTTGAATACCAAGGCGTAAACAAAATGTAATTTAACCAAAATGTTTTGAATTATTCAAATTGAACCTTAACATTTTTAAAACAAAATTTAAATGAACGAAAAATTTGAAAGATTTAACTTTCTATTAATTAAATGTCATGATAATGTTATCATTTTTTATATTTTTAAATAAAAAGTAAACTTTACTATTACGTAATTATTTTTTTAATTAATCAAAAAGTGGGTTCATGGTTACATTAAAGGGAAGGCAACTGTTTATCCATTTCAGACGATGAGTTATATTTGTCACGTGTCAATTAGGTCCATATCTATATATTTTAAAGAGTAAATCTTACTCTAATATACCCCATAGCGCTTAATTACGAAAAATTAGTTAAAATTTAAACATTTCGAAACGTCAAAATCTATTTTATATTCTGTTGTAAAGGTCGAAGTTTAAAAGCTCTTTTTTTTTCTTTGGTAACAAGGACACGAATGGCAAACAAATTGGTTTCAGCATAGACAAGGTTACGATTTATAAGGAATCAAAATGCCAAGGCTGCCCATTTTATTGTGTTAAACAATATCTCCTCTTCTTGAGAAGAAAAGAAAAACACGTAGCCAAAAGCTACATTATTGCGTAACACGAAAATGGCATTAAGAAAGAAATCTAGGCCTTAAAAATTCTCCGGCGACAAGAGTACCAACACTGGAGTTCGCAATTTTATAAGATACTGTGCCTCTGCGTCGCAAAATGCATGCTCTGCTCTATGTTATATGAATTGAAGATAAACGTAGGGCTCTCAGCTCATACTCATGATGACGCTGCCTTCTTACAGTGATTCTCAAGCCATTCCATCGTAACACTTTTTGGCCTCTCTAGAGGCAATCCCAGAGCTCGGTCCCATATCAGCTGCATCGGCGAAAGTAATTAAGCCAAGTAACTTATTAAGGATGGATAGAGAAGAAGGAACTAGAACAAACCTGGGAACAAATGCCAATGCTTCTTGAGACGCCGAAAAGGACCGTGTAGTACCTGTATGTCGTCAATTTTGAAAAGTGCGATCATCTTCACCTTATGATGCAAATAAATAGGAACACAATTTAAAGCAGTATGAGAGGATTATGTTATTAAAAATACCTGGCCTCAGTTAAGCCATAATGGTTCAGTAACACCCCACTGTGAGCATCAACATTGGGCCATGGGTTTTTGACCTGCACGCATAATAAAATTAGATTTTGATGATGCCATTTAGGACTGATCGAAGTAAACCCATTGGCAACAACTGGGGGTCTTGGGGTCTTGGCAATCCAGTGATTCGACAAGATGATCATGAAAGCAAAAGAACAAGTCACTTACCTTTCCCAGTTCCGTAAGAATTGGAGGTACAACCTCATAAAGCTTTGAAACCTGTTCAAGACGAAATCAGTTCAGCTGCTGAAAATCAAATGTTTATAGCAAAAGTTGTTCTGCAATCAGAGACAAATGACAACCAGCTGGAAAAGTGGATCATCAGGTAAATGTTTTAATGCAAACTCTCTCTGGCAAGTATATCTTGGATCAGTTTTACGCAAAACTCCATGACCAAACCCTGGAACAACCTGCCAATTGATTTAACAAGGACAGAATTAAGCAGAATGCATCGGTAGTTGAGAAGTGAAAATAATGATCTAAATTACAGAAGTTTAAGAACGTAATAAGCAATGCAAACTACAACTGCAAAGAAAATACGCAACCATAATGGCTTGCGGTAAAAGTGTTGAAAAACCTTGGGCAATTATGATTCTGTTTTGTACTGAAGAAGTAAAGAAAATTCAAGGTTTTGCTGTGTATTTTGGGAAAATATAATTGAAATGCAGTACATTACCTTTCCACCCTTCAGTGTTTTCCATACATAATCTTTCAGTTGCTCTTTAGTTATGTTCTCTCCACATTCTTCCACTACAGACTTGATCCAAAGTAGAACTTCCTACATTTGCATATATAGATAATCAGGACAAGATAGTAACAATAACATTTGATAGAGATAATATATCCGTGCAACCAATCAACAGTGTTGAAGTGCTTTGCTTTATTCTACATTTAAGTGGTGAACCAAATAAAACATAAGAAACACACAAGATCAGGATGAAAAACAAGAATATAGAATGGGGGACTTTTGGGTTGCAAAAGCAGGAGCCAGGTTTGCCATCTTTTTAGCTCTACAAAGGCATTATACAAGTTAATGTGAAATCCACAATAAGATACTGTTAATACTAGAACTTCAGAGTTGCATAATGTTAGAGAAATGTTAGAATTTCACATTTATAGACAAACATACGCGCAATTGTTAAATGTTGTCTAGCATGTACAAATGGAGGAGGGTTCCAAAAGAAAAAGAATGAAACAGAGAGAGAGAGAGAGATCAGATAATACCTGATTAGCCAGGCCATGAAGGGGCCCAGCCAAACCATTCAAAGCAGCCGCAAATGAAAGATAAGGATCTGAAAGTGCACTAGCTACCTGAAAAATTGCATGAGAATAACATAAAGCAACATGTTGGAATAATCTCTTCCGTTCCCACACCAACCCCTTCTTTACTTTAGGGCTTTCAATGAAATTGAATTTTTGGAATATGGGTAACTTACCAGGTGGCCAGTATGAGCGCTGACATTTCCACCTTCATGGTCACTACAAAATATTTTTCAGAATAAGAAAGTATTTGAATGGAAAAACACATATTTCCAAATCAGTAGAAACAAACAGTCCATACTGAACCTATCTTTCAATATCTATTACCCATTTTGATAAGATAGGATATTGTACCTGTGGATGGTCACGTAAAGTCTCATAAGCTCCTGCATCTGAGGACTATCAAATCCCAACATATGCGAGAAATTTGCGCCATAATCCAGGGAGTTATCAACTGGAATAATGCTCCCATTTTTGTGTATCCTTTAAGCAACAAAGGTGCAGGTCAAAAGTCACAAATAAGTTCATTTGGGAAAATATACAAGTACAGTCATATATCAACCTTAATGACAATCAAAAGGCTAGCAATGACATGTATGACAGAGAAAGCTACAAGGAGTATGAAAACAAAGTGATGGACATGCCAAAGCAAGGGTGTAGTTATCCAAGTGGCTAAAAACAGAGAAATTACTCCAGAAATTTGACCAAAATAACAACAGTTTGAAGTTTCATATATTACAACAAGATTCTCACAACACGGAATTCATCATCACATCATATGGCTTGGTTCCAAAGAACAATTTTATCAACTGTCTGAATCTTAGAAAGAATTAATCTAAGGCCATGGGGCCACAGTGTGGATATGATATAATTCTGCTTTATCCACTACGCTGTAGAGAAGGAACTACCTAATGCTATTTCTTTATCAATCTAATAGGATCATGAGAATATTTTTAAATGAGCAATACTAAAAAAATAATTGGCCACCATAACAATAAGATTGCTTTGGCTGGGACGTGTTTTAGCAAGATTTGTTCTCTCACCCATGCCATAATTAAACCAGCAAATGGAGGATCATATGCCTTAATCAGTCAACAAGAACTGCATTGGGATTGGGTGTCCTATAAGAAGCTGGGGAATTCAAACAAGTTTTAGAGTTCATGAATCATTACTACAAGTAAATTCTTTTGAGTTTCATAGATTTCATTTTCTTTTTTCTTTCTAACATCCAATCCTCTTAGTGCATTACTATTAGAGTAAAACAGGATCCTTCTTAAGTCTCACCCAACAACTTAAACATTTATGTTGAAAGGTTTCTTGACATAATATCAAAGCCTTGTGTGTCCAAGAGACTTCAAATTAAAGTTGTGCCACCCTCATATCTGTTGGACTTGTGATTTGTTGTATTTGTCCATATATCGTGTCAGTGGCCATGTTGGAATAGTTTATAATCCATTCCTGAATCTCAACCAATAGCTAAATGGTTTCTTAACAATTACTTTTACGTATGTTTTATGTCTAAAGATAAGTTTTTTTAATAAAAATTTTAAATTGTAGCAGTTAATCCAACTTGTATTTTGCGATGATACTACATCACTAATTGGAATAAAATCACACCTCAAACTACTGTAATCACCACCATAAACAAAAGTACATGATCGAACAAAGCATAAAATTGTCAACTAACCTTCTATAAACATATGAAGCAATCAACGGGAGACGAGCAATCAGATTAAGAGAGTCTTCATATGTAGGCTCCCAGTACCTAAAAGTGTTACCACATTTCAGTGCTGTAAGAAATGATTAAAAGTTGAATTATTAGCAAAAACGTCATAAAAAGGAAGACTTACTTTGATTTGTGGATCCCGTTGTCATATGCCTTTTGAAATTCACTTTCAACCTGAAGGATAAGAATGAAGAGATAAAAAGTTGTCAAGTTTGCACCAACAAACAACACTTTTAGGTACTGAAAGTTGTCAACTACGCCCTCTCATTCCTTTTCATATGTCTTATATCGTGAAATCATCTTAGTTACAACACTTCCACAAGACAGTACTGGAAACACCCGACTATGTTCTTTGTAAAAGCAGAGTCAGAGATCACGTCCTTTAGAAATTTACAAGGTACGAAGTTAAAAGGTCTCATCAAGTTGTCTTAACCATAATCAGTTTGTCACATCAAAAATCTGATGGGATGATGCTTCTAATCAAGGTAGGAAGTATAGGGCATTTATCAACCTGAAGGGCCATAACACCAGTTGCAAACTGAGTCATTGGATGAGCCGTGACAGGTAGAGCATCAATAGCCTTATACACATAATCTGCAACCAAAAGCAAGAACATAAATTGTGGCTAAGGCTAATTTGCTGATCATCTCAATTCAGTAACACAACTAAACTTAGCTCACAAGATTAAATATATAGAGGAACTCAAAGTTGAGCTCCCGAAGTAGGCTTTGACATGTGCTAGAAACATCTGAAGAAATTGATTGCGTTATATAAACAGAGTAAAAAACCCAGATGCACAAACCTTGAACAGTTGCACGGTTGCGTAATTCCTTTGACAAGGAATCAACCTGTCCTTTGCTAGGTACCTAGTTTTCAAAGGAAACAGAATTTAGTGAATGTAGGCAAGGACACAATTCAAAAGACAACAAGAGACAATGACTTTGTCAAAATTGGTGTTAGTTACTTAAATTGTTCTCACCTTTCCAGTCAAAAGAAGCCAAAGAAGACCTTCAGGCAAAGGTTCTCCACCAGGTTTTGCTGCTGGTAATACTTGTTGGCATTCAGGAATAGAAAGTCCCCTGAAGCGAATTCCCTGGGAGAACGTAAACAACCTTTTACTTTCATAATGAGATTCAAATGGCTACCTTTTGATTATTCAAAACAAAGTTAATGATTAGCATACCTCCTCTGGATCAAGAAGCGAGGTTTCCCATAGTAGTCCTGTCATTCCTCTCATCCCACCAAGTACCTTAACAATTTTATTGCAAACGAAATTCATAGAGTTATATAATATCCTAAGCTACTGATTTGCCTTCCAAATTCTTTCAAATACCCAGGATTGAACTAAAGTAATACTTCACTAAGGTATAATGTAGGCACATGGAAAGAAAACTCATGCATACCATGTCAACAGTAATATTTCCCAATTGAACTTTTCCATATTCTGTCTTGATTTTTTTCAGGCGCTCCTGCAACAGTGTTAGAAAAACAAGAAATTAGCTATTCTTCTAGCATTTCAGAAATATAAATGAATTACGTTAATTTTGGTTTGAGGAAGGGCCTAATTTTCATGCATGATCTATCAATATTAATAAAATAGCTTATTAACGAACTAGAGGAAACTAGATCGATAACCAGAGAACAAGTTCTTGTGCTGCTCTAGCTAAAGCTGCTCCCCCAACAAAACCTTTGCATTCTTCTGAACCAGACCAAAATCTAGACCATATACATGCCTAAAAAACTTTGACCTGGCTCATACCTCGATGATAGATGGAAAAAGCGTTTAAAGCACAACTGACTTTAGATCATTTAAATTAGAATTCAAATTTGCACCAGAAGGGCAAGTGCTTCGTACCTGTTGCTCTGGGATCAATTCCTTCAACTGAGAATGAAGGTCCTACAAATGAAACAAATCAAAGGTTACAAGAACTTACATCCGATAAAACTTCGAGAAATAATCAAATGATTGCGTTCACAAAAATATAACAATAGAAAAAAATGGAAAACAAAGGGCGAAAAAAGTGACAACAAGGTCAGAATAGCTCTGCGTTTGAAGCCATCTCACAGAATTGCTGAGGTTGGATTGTTGAACCTGTAATTCACAATAACGAAGATTATACAGAGTTCATGGAAAGGCTACTCCTACTCGTACATATTTATTTACTTTGATCTTGTGTGCGACAGTGCGAGTGTGTATGCATTCACTTCCGCTATTATCTGGAAGAACTTACAGTAGCACGGGAACGTAGTCTAGAAGCAAGCAGAGAAACGCTTCTAAAGAATACCATTTCACACTTCAACTGCAAATCAAATTTGAAACAGAAATTTCACAAAGCTCGTCTGGATCTCAAATCTGCACTATTTCCATGTTATTCACTAAAATCTGACTACCAAAATATAAACATACAATCGAAACAAATCTACGAGTGAAATGAAAAACAAAGTGAAAAGAACACACCTCAAATGAGAAGTTTGAATGAGTGACAATTGCAGCAGAGATACGGAGAGCTTGAGATCAGAGGAGAATGCGACTTTAAAGCTTGGAAGGACACAGGCTGCAATTTAACGAATTTGTATAATAGTGATTACCGTGTCAGACTTCGATTCTTGAATTTACACACGTACGTACTAACAACGCTAATTTTTTTTAAGACAAAAAAAATTTGTCATGTGAAAATTTACAATAAAATACATTTAAAACGTTTAAATTAAATTTTAATATTTTAAAAAAATTAAAATAAATACAAAATATTGACAAATAAAATATCATTTTTATATTTTTAAATAAAAAGTGAATCCTTCTTTTATATAATTGAAATTTATAAATTAATAAACTCGATATTACGTGATAATTATATATTTTACACAATTAAGTCTCACTTACAATATTACATTTTGTAGTAAAACCTATTTTTTATTTTAAAAAATAAAAATAATATCACATTAGTTTTTATGTAACATTTAATTAATGAAAAATTAATTTCGTTAATTTTTTTATCCATTTAAAATATGTTGTTTAAGTTTAATTTAAACATGTTAAAACATTATCGCCTTTTAAGAAATAGTCAAGTTAGTGGAGTGAAGAGACATAGGATAAAAGCTCTTATGTTCGAAACTTCTTACCTACACTCTCTCGATCAAGTCTGTTGTATAGAGCTTGTCTAGTGTAGAATATTCAATTGACTTGATTTGTATGTTATTGCGTTAATTCAAAGATTTACCTAGTGCGTATCCAAAAGAAAGTGACTGTAGTTCCTCCATTTCTTAAAAAAATCTTAAAACATTATCATCTTTATTATATTATAAATATTAAGATTCAAATCACATTTTTAGTCTATTTTTAATTAGGCTCATCCGGTTAAGCCAAAGTCATGTGTTATTATAAAAAGATATAAGGAATAAAAATATTTATAGATTAAATTTGAATTGATTAAAAATTAACACAATTTGTATTATTAAAATAAAAAATTAAATTAAATATCTCACTTTTCTTGATTTAAATTTTTTATTTATTTCCACTTTAAAATTATGAAAAAGATAGTTGATATTTTATTCTTTATAAGTTTAATTTTTTAAAATGATAAATAGATGAAAATATAAATTTAAAAATTTTAAATAAAAATAATTAATTGTATAAAATAGTTGAATTTATAATTTAAAAATTTAAAGAGAATAATTGATTAATTCTTGAGAATCCACTAAAATTTTTTACAAGCTAGATTAAATTTGTCCGTTGTATTTATGAAAACTAAAGTCAACCTGACAAATTCACGAGGCTCTAAATTTTGAATGGAACGACTTTTCGTTTATACGACCTGCGTACCAAATTATTCATAAAAGTCGGACGCCGACATTTCGTGGGAAAAGGAAAATAAGAAGAGAAGTCAGGACTCAGGACTCAGGAGGCAACAAAGGCGATGAAACTTGAAAGAGCAAATAGAATGAGGAAAATATACGAGAAATTTAGAACCCAACTGAGAAATAAATAAAATAGATATGATAATGATGTTTAACATCTAATCCTAAAGCTTTAAAATTATTATAGGGTTATATAGCTGCTTAGTTTGAAGTTATAATTAATTATTAATTTCGATAATTTAGTTTCCGTTTGTTTTTTTCCTCATAAAGGACTTATATTTAAGGATAATAATGAATCGGGTCAGCTAAATAAAGCTTAAACTTGAGCTTGAGCTTGAATTTAGACCTAGTCAATCCAGGCTTAATTGGGATGGGTTGAGTAGATCCTAAGCCTAAATGTGATCTCCACACCTAATCACAATAACGAAAACACTAAATTTCTTAAAATCTTGAAACATTGTTCTTTTAGATATAATCTCATTTAAAGGTAGAAAATAATTCTAATTTCAAAGAATTCTTTTTTTCTTTGACCTATTACAATTTCTAATAAATTACAAATTAAATTTATTAACATTAGCAATTATAATCGGTCAGACAAGACCGAGATAAGAGTTGGAGTTCGGCCCGAATTTTTTTTATTTAAACAATGTTATTTTATTTTTATCAAATTTAACCTGTTGGACCTTTTGTTATCTCTAATTAGAATTGTAATTTTCATTTTAATTCCAATTTTGTCGGTCAAACTCACTCTTAAGTCAATTTTTTAATAAAAATAGAAAGAAAACTCATCTAAGGCTATAATACTAAAATTCAAATTCAACTTAATTATTTACTTCTTTTATTAATAACATTCAAAATTAAAATCGCAATACAAAAATTAAATTTCTAATAAACAAATAAAAAATGTAAAGTTGTGATTTACTGGTAAAAGAAAATAAAATGATTAAGATTGATAATAGATAGATTAGAAGTGAATTTAAAATTTTTTATTCACTTAAATTTTGAATTTGATAGAATTGAATATAAAATTTGAATTTTCTATTTATTTAACTCTAAATTTGGTTAAATATTAGTTAAATTAAATTAAATAATTAATTTTATATTTATGTATCTATTTATTTATTTTATTGGATTTGCTATTTCACACACACTAACCTTTATGGCAGAGAAAACCATCCCAAAAGAGATGCCTTCCAAAAAACAAGAACCGGTTGCCATCAAG
Source organism: Erythroxylum incrassatum (assembly GCA_026546855.1). Classification (NCBI taxonomy): domain Eukaryota; kingdom Viridiplantae; phylum Streptophyta; class Magnoliopsida; order Malpighiales; family Erythroxylaceae; genus Erythroxylum; species Erythroxylum incrassatum. The sequence goes on along the minus strand of JANVCL010000213.1, from coordinate 3,929,993 downwards.
CAGTTCTTTTGAGTCCACAGGAGCTATGGTCGGGTTCAAAGCCTCCAACTGATTAACAAGCTCTGAAACCTCGGCCCGCACCTCGGTGCTGGCCCGATACCCGAAATCGGTCCCATAAACCGTATCCACCAAACACCTCTTCAAGTCTTTAACTTTATCGTCCTTTGCTTGTATGCCGGCACTGCCGTTGCCGAAATCATGCTCCCACTCGTCCTCGGGAGGATCCGCATCCGGAACGGAAAATCAAAAGCCCGAACTGCCCCTTTTGTCAACACGATAAAAAAAAATTAAGGAGCAGAGCAGCGAAATTTAGAAGTAAAATAAACCAAATCTAGTTGGAGAATATAGAAAATCAGTGACAAAAACGGTTTGGAGCGGACGGGAGTTAGGGCTGAGACTCGGTAAGCCTAATGAGTTCAGAAAACGGTTCCCCGCGGCGGCTGTCCTGCTCCACTTGTTTTGATGCTCTCTGGTTCTGCTACTGTAAGTTTTGAATCTCTCTATCTCTAAAACAAATTGCTTTCTTCCCAATTCTTCTCTTGGAGAAACAACTGTTAAACTGTATTCATTGACATTGCATAATAATAGCTCTTCTAGATAAAAGTAAAATAAATAGGTTACTGATTGGGAAATTGGCGGTTTTTGCAGCTCCGGTGCACCAGATGCAGCAGTATTATAGGGTCGGATATATTGATAATTGTTCAGAGAAATGGAGAGCTCTTGTTGATTGTTTGACTCTCAAGACAAAAAAGTCTTCCCAAGTTCAGGTTCATTAAAAAAATCTCTACTTTTTAATAATGTTCTACATTTTCAAATAGGTTGAAATTGGGTTTTCCCTATTTTCAAATAGGTTAGAAATGCGAGGTCTAGAGAGAGTGAGAGGCCAGTTTATTTTCTTTTGGAGTTTGTGAATTAAATACTGCATTTTTTATATGTTAAAAATACATGAACATGTGTAATTTGAACTATGCTTGACAAATTGAAGCTTACAGGAGATCTTAGTTGACTGGGGAAAAGCTGTGATTGGTCCTGTCAAAGTTACAAGTAAATGAAAGTCACCTCTACAATTAAAGTCTAATTTCTGAAGAAAACGCATAATTGATCATTCTTAAGTTATATGTTGATGGGAACCATGGCTTCTCCGATGGACTTAGTTAATGTGATAGGTTTATTTTGTACTAAATTGTAGTATATTCCTAAAATTATGAGAAACCCATCAGTTCTGCTGATTTTTTAATATACAGCTGTGGCTATGGAAATGTTTCTTTGGAGGATCTAATTCTAGGGATTGGTTTTCATATTTTCAAATAGATCGGCAAAGCCAGGTCTAGAGAAAGTGAGAAGGCAGTTTGTTTTCTTCTGGAGTTTGTGAATTACTACTGCAATTTTGATATGTGAAAAATACATGAACACGTGTAAAACTGTTCTTGAGATACTAGAGCTTAAGGAAGATCTTAGTTTGAGTTGGGAAAAGTTGTGATTGATCCTGTCAAATTTACAAGTAAATGGAACTCATCTCTACAAGTAAACTCTAATTTCTGAAGAAAACACATAATTCATCATTCTTCAGTTATATGTTGATGGGAACCAATATTCTCTGATGGACCTGTTCTGGTTTATTTTGTACTATAGTCTGGTTTCTAATCATTCTTCTAATTGTATAATTATGAGAAACCCTTAGCTCGATTTTACTATGAACAAAATATTGGAACATTAAGTATATCAAAGATTGATCATTTTTGCTTTCAAGCAGGTGTACGGCTTTCTTCATTTTGTACTGTATCCTGACTTACAGAAGTGGAATCTGAGTGCAGGAAATTCTGGATTCACGGGAGAAAGCCAAGCCCCACATCTGGACTCTTCGGACAACTGAAGAAGCATCAGCTCATTGGAAAGAACTATTTGGACATTTAGAGGGAGGTGAATAGCAATCTTTTGTGGCTCTCTTCTAGTTGCTGATGAGTGTTTTTACTTCTTGACCATGACTTGGAAGGTATTGACATTAGAGTTTTAGTGGTTAAAAGTTGCAGGACTCAAAGGCCATTGATTAGTTATATAAACTCCATTGAAATTGAGTTTCTGCGGATGTTGTGTTTTAGTTTCTGAAATTTTACTCTAAATTTTCATAGATTCTTGTACGCAGTAGTACATAATCAGTCCAAAATTCACCCTAAGGGACAATTTGAATTGAAATTTTAATTTTTCCGTTGAAATTTTTATGTCAATGTGTCCTGATCTTTTGAAATGGTGGATTCTATACACTATCCTGTTCAGTTTAGAACAAGATCACTTTAATGCCTCTTTTGTCAGGTGGAGTTGAAGATGATGAAAAGATGTAAGGCTCTTTGTACAGTCAAATCTTTATAAATGAATATTTTTGGGACCTGAAAAATTATTATCTTATACGGAGTTATTAATTTATAGATAAATAAATATTTTATTAATTTATTGATAAATTAATATTTATTAATTTATAGAATAATTTTTATTTTGTAAATTATATTTGTCGAATTAAACAATTAATTTTTTTCGTAACTAAGAAAATAAAATAAAAAATTAATTAATTAATGGTGATGTCTTGTCAAAAATAAGTTTATTAATTTTAGGTTAGCGTGATTCAAAATATAGTGCATGTAGATATATTAGAATATGAAATGTTAAAATATGAAGTGTTGTGAATTGTTTCAAGTACGCAGTTCTGTATAGAGTTTATAAATAGATATATGTACTTTAACTTCATACACTAAAATATAAAAATTCATATATTATATCTTCTCTTCCATGGCTACTTATTTGAAAGGTATAAAAAAGTTTACGCTAACTGATGAGAAGAGAAAAGCATTATGTGATTACAAAAATCAGCATTCCTCTTCAAGTCAAAAAGATTTGTAACAGTGGATTCAACAAAAGCTTGACATTTCTATTAGTCAATTAACAATATCAAATACTCTTAAAAGGTTAGCAGAGTATTTGTCAAATGAGCTAACAAATAGCAATGTTAAAAGGTACAAATTATCAAAATATTCTGAATTAGAAAAGATATTATATGAGTGGTTTCTCCAATATTAAGAGAAAGTGAACATGACTAGAGAAATGATTCAAACTAAAGTAAGAGAGTTTCTACAGATGATGTATGGTGATGTGAATTTAGAATTTAACTTCTCAAGTGGTTGGCTAGAACGGTTCAAGGCGAGACGTAGGATTAAGTCTTATAGAAGGTTTGGTGAAAGCGGTTCAGTTGTCATGGAGAATATTAAAGAAATTGTACCTGAAATTCGAGCTAAATTGAACAAATTTCATTAGAAGGATATCTATAATATGAATGAAACAGACTTATTTTATCA
>JANVCL010000213.1:3868228-3886364 GCA_026546855.1 Erythroxylum incrassatum | reverse complement strand
GCTTCAAACGAGATCTGGAGAAACCTGATAGTATGCAGTTTTACCCCTACATAATAGAGAGACTATTTTTAGTAGACTCATATGTAAATAAAACAGTATAAGAGTGATGCAAGTTACAGAGAAAATAGGTAAAACAACATCAAAAAGTAGAAATAATAATAAAAATAACAAAAGATATAGATATTAAAAAAAGACTAATAATAATAATACTAAAAATGCTAATAATAATAAAAAACTAATAGAAATACAAAAAGACAATAAATAATTAAATAGTAATAAAATAAAACAAAGGAAAGTAATAACTAATGTGTCAACCTAAGGGATCATTAGTCCTGTAGAAACACACGTTCTCGTTGTAGTGGAAGAGCTCACAAGGAAAAGACTGAAGTGATTGGCGAGAAAGTCCCCAGAGATTCTACAGATATAAAGATTTCGCATGAAACACTTTATAACCAAAACAAATAAAATCTTTGACTAACAGAGGAGGTCACGTATAACAAAGGCATGTGTTAATAATGGAAAACAAGTGGAAAAAACTGATGGGAAAGGATTGTATCCCTGTTAACGTTCTCCAGCCGTAATTTATACACAGTTACAAGGATTGCCTAAACTGCGGCGCAGATGGTGATATTCCCAATTAAGAAAATTGCTAGTTTCGCAAGTTTCTAACGTACAAAAAGCTACTTCAGCGTAGTGTTTATAAATGCCTTGTTAATCCATAACCATAAAATATGAAGAACCCTTTCACTAAAACCGTTAGGATAGGAATGCTTTTGCTGTCGTGAATAGGCAAAGCCGACATTGTCAGTTGAATCACGTTTTTTGTTTATGCCTCGTTGATTCACCCTACAGCCTATGATTATGTATTTGCATAAACAGCAAAGAAAGTCATGAACTCGGGTTGGAAGACCCTGATCCGATAGATTGTCTCAATAGCAGGTTTAGAGTTATGATTATGTTTAAAATCCGTAAGTAAGTAATCTTAAGGGATGTGACTCGATGGTTGAGAGCGAAGCTTGACTTCTGTTAGGTCCTAAATTCAATTCCATACTAGTCCTTTTTGTAAGAGCTGGGGGTAGTTGGGATTTTACCTATAGATGGAGAACTAGTTGAGCTCTTGATGATGAGATGCGCCCGCTTGACCTGCCTATGGGATGGTGCGCTAATTAAGCTCTCATAGAGGTGTGTCTGCTTAACCCGCCTACAAAGTTTTCTCAAATAAAAAAATCTAATGTTATAAATAGACGTAAAGATAAATTTAGTAATAATAATGGGTTAGGTCTAGATTAAGGTGTTTTTAATAGCCAGACTTAAGCTTATACTAACCCGATGTTCAATTCTTCCATGCAAAACGATGTTGTTTTGATTACTCAATTAATTTTTTTTACAATTTTAATTTTTTAAAAATTGACATGATCTGCTTACTTTATCTAAAAATGACAATAAATCGGCCTATGAGCTGACCCATTATTACCTTTCAATAAAGTGAGTTACGACTTGATATCAACAAGTCTTTGTATCATTGAATTAATTTATTATTTCTTACATAAAATTAAATTAGGCTATAAGCAACTTTACTTTATATAAAATTTTAAAAAATATACGTTATTTATCCTAATTATTTAAAAATGTATACGTTATGTAACAAAATGAACAATGTGTACATAATCATAAAGTCTACAAGAAGATTATATACACGGCACTGAAGTCAAGAGAGACTGAGGGTCGTCAACCTCAGGGCATGTTCTTTTGTTTTTGTCGGTTAGAATTACTTGTAAACGACCATCAGCACTCACGAATTAGCGGAGCGATTAGTGTACTTGATTTTCGAAGTCATTCTAAGTCAGAGACATGTAAATAAATTTTAAATTTTAAAATTCAGATAAATATATTACGATATTAATTAGTTGTAAATAATAATAAAAACTTTGGTTTAATAATTTTTCTTTTTAATTTTTTTATTTGTTCATTAAATTACTCAAATTTTGGTTATAAGTTTCGATTAAAACATATCATTTGAGATAATTATTAAGGTAGATTAGTCATTCATTCAAACATATATATGAATGATAATAGGTTGAATTGAATCCAAATTATTTTTAAATTGAAATTTGATTGAATTTTTAAAAATTGTTATTATTTTAATTAATTGATATTTTATTATTAATTAAAATAATATTGTGTTAAATTTTAACAAAGCAACATCAAAATTCAATGATTAATAAATCCACCTGATTCGACCAGTTCAATTATAAAAATCTTGAACTGTTCTACGTTTCAATTCATTTTTTAACTTTCCGTTTGATTTACTTTAATAACTTTTGTTGTAAAAAATCTATCAATTTATTAATTAATCAGTCAGTTTTTTTAAATTAATAAGTTCGTATAAATTAAAATTAAAATTAATTAATTTTTATTTTTATAATTATTTTTTATTTAAACTTTAAATTCTTTAAATTTTAATCATATTTTAAATTCTTTAATTTTATTTAATTTTTAGTTAATTTTAAGACGGTTTAATACCGATTAAACTTTTTAAACAAAAAACCTCTTGTTTTATTGGTTTAATTTGTCAAAATTTTAAAAAAACATTATCAAAAAATTTTAAATTCATTTGATTACACTTTTAAAGATTAAATTAGTGCCAAAATTTCATCAATTTAAATTCAATTTATTAACAAATGTAAAGTAAAATCAAAAGGGGGAAAAAAAAAAGGGCTTATAAGGGATTATCCAATATGGGACCGAAACGTGCTACAAAATCACTCTTTTCTCCTCTTCCCCTGTTTATATGTAGTCTCCTTTTCTCTCACAAACAACCTGCACATCTCTTTCTCTGCCTCATTTTCTATTCTGGCTCTCTGCTTCGTGTTTACGAGGGAGAGAGGGAGCTTTGCAACGGTGAAAGAAGTGATTGTCCAACATTGTTAACTATCCAAAACCAATATTGTATACAATACTACTGTTTTTTTTTTTGCTGCTGTGTGTTGGTTTTTTAAGCTCAATTAGCTTTTTATCCATCCCCTGTTTTCCTATGTTTTGGTAGAGAGAAACAGAGATGGCTGAAGTCTCACCAAAAATCATAATACCAGAGTCATTTCAGGTGTCCAGTGATGATCTTTTAGGTCATTTGTCTCTCATTTGGGACCTTGTCAAAGCTCCATTGATAGTTCCGGTCTTGAAACTTGGAGTTTATGTCTGCTTAGCCATGTCGCTCATGCTCTTCATGGAGAGACTTTACATGGGTATTGTGATTATCCTCGTCAAGCTTTTCTGGAAGAAACCTGATAAGCGTTACAAATGGGAGGCCTTGGAAGATGATTTGGAATCTGGCAGTTCGAACTTCCCCGTGGTTCTTGTCCAAATTCCAATGTTCAATGAAAAAGAGGTCTCCGCTCCTCTCCTTTCTCGTTTTCTACTTCTTCCCGCTTTTACTCATTTTGTCTTCTTCTGGGCACTTTATCAGAGCTTGTATAGATTAGTACAATTACAAAGTTCCATGCTTTTTCTTCTTTCTCTCTTTACGTTTGCTTTGGTTATGTAATGATTGCTGTCCTGTGCACAGGTTTACAAGCTCTCCATAGGCGCAGCTTCTAATCTTTCTTGGCCAGCGGATCGTCTTGTGATCCAAGTCCTCGATGATTCAACTGATCCTACCATCAAGGTACTAAAAGTAAAGGAAAACACAAACATATGTCTAACGCAATTGCGAGGCATTTGCTTTGTTTCCTGATACAATATCCTTTCTCAGTTTTATGCCACATTTTCAATAAAAGAAAACACTCCAAAACGACTACTTTTCTGAGCTTGATGAGTCTATACTTATGTGAACACTTGTGTCAGCATCATAAAACAGCCGACAATAGCAATTAAACACAAATCACATTAAAGAGACGCCAAATTCCTGATTTGGATTCTGCTTGCATACTCCAGAAAGACCTCATTCTTTTCTCGTGTTGGCAGCAAATGGTGGAGCTGGAGTGCCAGAGATGGGCAAGCAAAGGCATAAACATAACGTACCAAATCAGAGAGAACAGAACTGGATACAAAGCTGGTGCTTTGAAAGAAGGACTGAAGAGAAGCTATGTGAAGCATTGCGAGTTCGTATGCATCATCGATGCCGATTTCCAGCCCGAACCTGACTTCCTCAGGCGCGCCATCCCGTTCTTGGCCCACAACCCCGACATTGCTCTTGTCCAGGCTCGTTGGAGATTTGGTAAGTACAATTACTTCTACTACTTGTCTACTTCTAAGCTAAACGAAACCACTACTCGTTACTAGACACTGCACTTAAACCCTTATTAAACCCAATAATCATTGGCACTGAACCGGCCACCGGGTCGATTATCTTAGCCATTAGCATGTTTTAGGGAGTGTCGGTGGTCTAGGTGGTGCGCGTGGATGGATATGTATACTTCGCGGGTGTTTAGGAGTGACATAAGATAAGAGTGATTGTGCATGAGGGACGATGAAGGGGTCCACTGGAGACCCACCAATCAAGGGATGGGAACCCCATTTTCCTGACTCTCTTGGCCACACCAGATCAAAACACCTGGTGGCCTAAACGAAGTCGTGGGGCCCACGTGGCGAACCGGAAGTGACGTAAGTAGCCTTAACTTACAGACTTACAGTCACAACACTTTGCTAATTATCCGGGGGTAGTTTTGTCCGTTTTGAAGAAAATAACAAGAATGGTGGTTCCTGTACTTCCTCTATCAACGATCCCCATATGTTGGGATCACGTGGCCGCCGTCTGTTTTTTTGTTTTCAAAAAATAATGCAGAAGAAGGGTAAAAGTGTCATTTGGGACCTCACTTTAACTTCTAGGTCACGTGCTGCTTTTGTGGATAAAGTTTACCGGTGGGACCGGAGCTATAACTGCCGACACTTCCTTAATTTGTGCTCATTCGGGCGGCACAAAACTTACTATTGCAATTTATTTCCGGAGTTAATTACTTTTCCAGTGAAAGGTCGAACTGAAAAGAAAAGGAAGCCCATTACGTTGGGTACAGAAGCTTCCTCGTGTACCTTGTCAGGCTCGCATGTAGACAAAAAGCTCACAGGAGAAGACAAGTTGGAGTCATATTTTACTTTCAATCTAAATAATATATAGCTTAACTAAAATTAATGTGAGTTCTACTAATTAAAGGTAAGTCTGTGTATCAAGGTTTAAGCTTGCTAATAATGGTGAAAAAGTGCAGTGAATGCAGACGAGTGCTTGTTGACAAGAATGCAAGAGATGTCATTGGACTATCACTTCACTGTGGAGCAAGAAGTTGGGTCGGCTACTCATGCCTTCTTTGGTTTCAATGGTATTGTATCCAGGTTTCCGTTTTTTATTTCTTCTTCTGTATTTAATTATCTTCTTCAGAGCTCTGTACTTTTTATGTTGTTTAAATGGAAGTTCACGCAAACTACCTCTCTTACTGAGAATTCAAATCCTTTTGAAAGTTGAATTAGACATGCAATATGGAATGCTCAACTGTACGATTCATACCAACTTTAACTGTAATCCCATTTGGATAAGCCTGCAGAGAACTGAGGTCTACTTGGCAGTACCTTGATTGTTCTTATTACTATCCCTTTAAATGAAGCACTTGTTATAAATTTAAGAGTTAGCAAAATGCAAATTAGGATTAATTAAGAAAGAAAATCTTGGTTGTGAACGGTTCAAGCTATTTTTCATATCATTAATAAAATGACCACCTCTCATAGGGACTGCTGGGGTATGGAGGATTGCTGCCATTAACGAGGCTGGTGGGTGGAAGGACAGAACTACTGTCGAGGATATGGACCTTGCTGTTCGTGCTAGTCTTAGGGGCTGGAAATTTGTTTACCTTGGTGACCTTCAGGTACATAACTAAACCTCATATTATTCTGCAATTAGCAGAGAGAAATTCCAGGACCAAATGATGTTTCATTGGTAATTGACTTGAGATTAATTTAAGTCACCTTGCTGGCAGGTGAAAAGTGAACTTCCTAGTACTTTTAAAGCTTTCCGGTTCCAGCAGCACAGGTGGTCATGTGGTCCTGCTAATCTGTTTAGGAAAATGGTGATGGAGATTGTAAGAAATAAGGTTAGAACGTTAAAAAAATCAGACAAAATGAGCTGGTCGCTGCAGTTTAGTCCAAATTATAGTTCTAGATTTCTGAATTATGTACGTATGAATGTTTCAGAAAGTGAGATTCTGGAAGAAGGTGTACGTAATCTATAGCTTTTTCTTTGTTCGCAAGATCATAGCCCACATGGTTACCTTCTTCTTCTACTGCGTTGTGCTTCCATTGACCATTCTTGTTCCTGAGGTTTCAGTTCCTATCTGGGGAGCTGTTTATATTCCTTCTATTATTACCATCTTGAATTCTGTAGGAACTCCAAGGTACATGTTCCGGTGTTCATGTTTTTCTCTTGGTTACAAGTTCTTGGTATCAGAAATATCATACTTATGAGGATGTTCCTGAGTTTTTGCAGGTCAATCCACTTGTTGTTTTACTGGATTCTGTTCGAGAATGTGATGTCTTTGCATCGAACAAAGGCAACATTTATTGGCCTGTTAGAAGCAGGACGAGCCAATGAATGGGTCGTCACTGAAAAACTTGGAAACACACTACAGAAAACAGCAGAAGCTGCCAAGAACAAGGCTAATATGAAAGCCCCTAAGAAACGTCGATTCACTTTCGCTAACAGGTACATACAATGTAACCATCTTTTGTTCCTTTAAAGTTTCATGTAATAGGAATCTAACAGTCTAGTATATTTCTGAAATTGGATCAACAGGCTCAACCCCCTGGAGCTTTGGTTCGCAGCATTCCTTTTCTTGTGTGGATGCTACGATTTTGTTCATGGAAAGAACAACTACTTCATCTACCTTTTCCTTCAAACTCTCACCTTCTTCATCACCGGAATTGGCTATGTTGGGACCATCCTCCCTAGCTCTTAGACACGTCTCTGTTTTGTGGTTTTAGACACCAACGTAAAAAAGTTGGAACTCAGTGAGCAGATTGAATTGTAATTCCTAGTCATTGCCAGTTGGAAGAAAAGCTTGATGCGAAATTGCAAAAAACAACATACAGAATCTAGGAAAAAGAGTGCAAGAAAATATATTATATGTATGCTTTTAGTTCATTAGAATAGATTACAAATACAATATTATCACATTTTGGAGGAGTTTGGCAAATAGCCTATCAGTTTTTTTTTTTTACTTATTGACTAAAAGTTGTTAATATGTTTGGTGAATAGCTTATTGGTTAATTTATTTAACCTTAATAAGCTGATTTTTAAAAGTTCTATAAGAGGAGCTTTTTGGATAATCAGCCAAAATCATCCAAAAATTAATAGATAAAAAATCAATTATATCATCTTTTCATAATTTTTGAATTATAATATATATTGTATCTGTGTCATACTATAATTATATATATTTTTAATTTATTAAATAACAAAATTCATGCATATTATATAACAAATACTAATATGATGTAGCTCGTAGACAATTTAATGTTGGATTATTATTATTATTTTATTAAAATAATAAACTTAATTTTTGTAAAATTAAATATATAAAATCTAAATTCTTATAAGAAGATTCAAAGTAATATTAAAAAAATATAATATTCATGCCCTTATATATATTTTTAAATTGTGCCTTTATAAGTCATATTATATATCAACAAATAATACTAAACAGTTAATTTTACCAAACATCTTTAATAAACAACTGATATTATCCACTAGTCAAGTCAGTTAACATAATCAACTATCAGTTAACTGTTGATAGAATCAGTTAACAGCTAATACAATCCACTATTTGCCAAACATAACATTATCAATTAACCTTTTAAAAAGAAGTAGAACATAACATAAATCATGACGAAACTATTACATTTTCTATTTGTCCAAAGAAATTTCCCAAATTGGTTTGGAAGAATTAGACATTTAATTATTATGTGACTGATATTGTAAATAATTAATTAATATATTTTGAATTATTCTTAATTAATTAATTACAATATCATTACTAACAACTAAATAAGCAAAAATTAGGGATTGTAAGTTACATATTCATTCTTACGTCTTTCAGTTATCAAACTTACGCTTAAATTTCAACTTATAATTACTCTCTTTTTAAGAATAAAACTTCTTTTAATTTTATCTATTCTTATTAACTAAGAAAAAAATTGCATTTTTATTTCCACCTCTTATTACCAACCTAACATGACCTAAAGGTGAAAACCAGACATGTAATTATATGAACTATGAAGTGTCTTTCTGTTTGGAAGTAGGATGGTTTTTGTTCCATGCATTGCTCCAATAACAGCCTCAGAGGCTTAGACAATCAGGCTCTCAATTTTCACTTAACTGTTTCTTTTTTTCTTTTGGACCTAGAGAGAATAGATTTTTTCATTTATAAACACAAATTTAGTCAAAATATTAAGGATATAAAATAATATTTAAATTAAAATTTTCAAATAAAATACTTTTAAAAAATGATTTGAAGTTTAACAATATTTATTATAATATTTTTAATATTTTATTACAGCAAGGCGTTTGTAGTCCAACGGTTAGGATAATTGCCTTCCAAGCAATAGATCCGGGTTCGACTCCCGGCAAACGCAGTTTTTAAGATAGATTTTTAATCTTTTTGTGGTGTTGAGCACTACGCGGCGTCGATTTGTATATTGTTGCCGCTGAGAATTTGAGACGAAGCCCAACGTCAGGTTTTCCATATGTGCTAATATGAGTTTTGCTGTCTCAGGAATCCTGCTTGACAAGGCCTAGTGGCTGAGGGTATGGTGTCGGATTGACTTGGCGAGAATTTAGTCATACAATTATACAATTTAGGATGTTCTAGTGTTTGTTCTGGCTTCAGAATGTCAGTGCCGTCAGCAACGTTTTGTTATGTGGAACTTCAGTTTTGCATTCTTTGTTGGATCATGTAATATTAACTGTTACTTTTCCCACCACCATACTCTTTTTAGCAACTTCAGGGGCTATAATTTCACCTTTGTTCTGCAAGCTCAGGTAACCCGGCCAACCCGAGGCTGAGGACATCATTAACCTAAACTTCATTTTCCTCCCCAAAATGAAACGCTTCATGGTTTTTTGGTTATGCCGATTGAAGAATTCAGAAACTGAAACCCAATTTAAGTACAGCGGGTTTCTAGCTCTATAGGTAGGCTAATTAAATCGTATGTATGCAAGAGAGAGAGGGAGTTGAGAAACACCAGCGCACTTTGAAACAGAGACAGGGATCAGGGCTTGCTCAACATACTTCTGCGAAGAAACTAAAAATTTCAACTTGTCCATACATTAGGATTTATATCCTCAAGATGTTATATATACGGGTTCAACTTTGCACCAACCCTTCCTCGCTTCTCCACATTCAATAGGATGTCACTTTTAACCTCAAAAACTGGGTCACAACAAAGCTTAAAACAAAATTTCAAACTTAGAGGGTAGAACACACAAAGCAACTAGCAAGTTCTTTTGAGGCAATCCAGGTTTAGTTTACACTAGTCTCCAAGACGTGCTTCTAATCATAGGCTGATATTAAGGTCGTTATAAAGATCATTCAAATGGACACACAAGGCACTCGCAATGACAGAAAAAAGAAGCATCACAAACCCTCATAAGAATTAAACTAAAACTGAGGATCCAAAATATTTCTTGGTCGAGTGGTAAAAATCCCGTCAAAATTTTCAAAGTAAATTACTTCTAGGATACGGCTCTCTCATTTACGATGCAATCCCCTACCAAAATCTTAGAAACGGTATGTTACTCTTCCAGATATCACGCCAAAACTAATTCCATTTTACTTCGCCTCGTGCTTGGCCTTTGTGTGGGACTGCAGAGCAACATCTGAGCCAAATGACCTGACCATGATAGGTCAATCAGTTATAACTCATATAAGGGGCTACAACATAAAATTTATCCATATTTCAATTGCATTTACCTATCACAAGATTTGCAGGAGAACTGGCCACCTGATTTTGGGGTTTGTGGCTTAGCAACCTTTCCAGCATTCTTTGCTGGGTGAGGAGTTGCGCTGTGTCCACCCTTCTGACTGTCTGATCAACAACAAAAGTTCATTTACTAAACAATGGAATTCACAGAGAAGTATCACAACAAATGGTTCTGAAATTATGGAGAGAAAACAGGGTGAAGCCTTTTTTTACAGCTCTGGCAGTTGAAAAACCAATACTTTCTTACTAGGATAGGACAAAAGCTAGGCTTTCTAGCTCTCTAGAAGCCAGATTAGGAAACGCTGAGTGAAATGTATCATTGAAACCACAAATGTTTCAGGACGACAAGTTTCATAATATATCATTGAAACCACAAATGTCCAAGCATAACGGCAAACAGAATAGTAAATAGCTAAAAGGGCTACCTGTCTTCTGTGGAGTAACTACTTTTGCCTTCTTAGAGGACACAGGTGTCTTTGTCGCAGAGTCATTGGGTCTTTTCTTGGCTTGTTCAACCTTCAAAATGAAATATAGGTAAAGAGTAGAGTAACAGAACTAAAACTAGTTGCTGTTGCTATACCTTCTTAGGAGTCTTTTCATCTTCACTTTCATCATCATCCTCATCGAGTGACATACCCTGTAGATGATAACCTCGTAAATTCAGTTGCGGTGAACAGACTTCGATAGTCAGAAATGTTACCCAAATCCCAACAAGATTTCTTCCATTCAGTTGGATGAAAATCCTAGAACACTCAGAACCAGCATTTGTTATATAAATTCTCCCATTACATTACAACCCTCTGAATCACTCTTCACTTGGAAAGATTCATCGATATAGACCAAGTTACCTCTTCATCAGAATCGTCACCCTCAGATCCATCCTCTTCATCGGAATCATCATCATCCTCATCTGAATCATCGTCCTCATCTGATCCATCCTCAGGTTTGACTTTGCTTGGCACTACAGCATTAGCCTTTGGCTTTGTTGAAGATTCGGGCTTACCAGCAGCAGCCTTCCCAGCTGCAGCTTTTGCATTCTCAACCTTTGGCTCAATTTTTCCTGAAGGATGTGAGTCAAATACAGTTAGATCTGAAGCAATATACATAAATTAAATAATAATCTGAAAAACATAAAGATGTGAAAGTAAAATGGAAACTACCATTGTCTGCATTAACCAATGGGAGATCTTCTTCATCTTCAGAATCTCCAAAATCTATACAGCAAAGTTAATATCAAATACTTGAAGTTGAAAGATCAGAGATTGTGTAGCTAATAGTGAACTCACCAGAAAAATTTGTGCCAACAATAAGACAGCAATTGGTCAAGGAAAGAGCAAATGATAATCGAAGTAATAGCATACAAATATCAACACAAAAAACTACAGCATCAAACTAGTATAAAATAGAAAAATCAAAGTTAATAGGAAAGGATATTCTTCAGGTAAAGGAGCCTGGTAGCCGCAGAAGTAGACACTCTCGTTTTTCCAGTTATGAGATAGCTCAAACTCTTTCTCAAAAACCAAGTCAAATGACAACTGGGGGATGTTATCAGAAGAAAGAGTCCCTAATACAAGCTTCTTCTCATCAAATTTCACAAAAAGGGGCACGGGCTCAGTTCCTTTGTCTTTCTTGAACTCACCAAGTGCAGCCTGAAACAAACTTTATCATCAAACTTCATACAGAAGCACTGGGCACAATCTATTAGATAAATTAAGCAAACAGTACTTAATATGAATACAAGTAGAACAACATTTACCTGAGACAAATGAATAATGGTATCCTGATCTGGTTTCACTTTAAGAGGCTGACCGCCTTTGACTTCAACACCTAGAAAAAGTTAATGGAATTACATTACATCAAAAGTCACAAATATGTCATAGAGAAAGCACAACATAATTGTGGCAATGGAACAACACAAAGAAGTGGTTACAAAACATAAAGGTTCAAATTTTAAGGGAAAGTCACCAAAACTCGCATATGCAAAAGTACCAGTCTTACATCACACAATCACAAAAAATTTGAAGACCAATGTCCATATGAACAAGAATCAAGAAAAGTCAATTCCAGGCATTCAAATAATAGCGATTCCATGTCTTGCGTAAAAGTTTCCACTTGCCTGAGTCGACCATAAAAGTTCATCACTATATAAATGGGCCAAAAGAGTCGCTAAACTTTACAAGCAGCTTGACAAGACTTCACATGGTGCAAGACATATATACACAGTTTAGCAAGGAGACTAAAAGTTCTTGCAAGCACGTAGCGCACAGGGGAGGGCAATCATAAAAAAGACTAAACTTTTTATCATTATTTTTTTCACTTCAGTTAAACACTACGACGTCCGTCACCATCAAAATGTAGGAAATTTCATCGATAACGAACATCTAAAAAATAGAATTTAAGAACCATAACACTCCTTTGTTCAAAAACATCAACACGCATTACATTGTTACAAAATATACAGAAAAAGAAAAGAACTTGAAAGAACACAGAGAAACAACAAATACCAATAAAACATAGAAGAAAAAGAGCGAGAAGCTCAACAAACCAAAAATAGACCCATAACAAAATGAAAATAATAAAACGATGAGGAAGGAGGAGAAGAAGAAGGGAGTAGAAAAAGCCTACCCCAGAACTCCATTGCTAATAGGAAACAGAGAGCAAAACGGGTTCCCAAGTATTAGCTAGGGCTTTAGGGGATAGCGTCAGTGAAAGAGGCGGACAAAGAAGAGGGGTTTAGGGGGACTTTATAAGGGATCAGCAGCTCAGCGTCAGCCTTTATTCATTTTTTTTTAGGGCTTTCTTCTTCCTTATTTGGTTTTACTTTTTAGGCACTCAAGTCAGAGTGCAGCGCGTCGTGTGCACGTCCGTATTGTGATCGTTTTGGGCCTCAACATATTTTGACGTCAAGACCCTTCCAGTTGTCTTCTGTTTCCGCTTAGATTTAGCGTTGAGTATGGGCTTCCATGTTTTGTTTGTTTCACGGTTCACCCCCACAATTTTTTTTTAATATTTAGTAATGTTTTAAAAATTAATTAATAAATAAATATTTAAAATTAAAAATTTTAAAAATTTAACTGATATTATACCGTTATAAAATTAAATATCATTAAAAAATTGTTCTTATATATCAAATAATTTAAAATTTAACTGAAAAAGAGATTATTAAATAAAAATTAATTATATTTTATTTTATAAGAACTTATTAATTAAAAAATCAATTGATTAATTAATAAACTGATCGATTTTTTTACAACAAAAGTTATTAAAATAAATCGAATCAAAAAGTTAAAAATTAAAAATAATTATGTTCAGATTTTCGAAGTTGAATTTAGTAAACCGATTGACTCGTTGATATTTAGGTCAAAATTTCAAAAATTTGGGTGAATGATAATGTTACACATAAGTTTGAGACTTTTAGTACCTAAAATCATTTATTTAGGACACAAACATGAAATAATGAGTTGGATCGATTTTATTTTACAAATTTAATATGAAATTTGATCAAATTTAGAGCCCTGAGGTATGAACTTAACGACGTTATTTTATAGCGAGATTTAAAGTTTCTCTAAACTCAGATTTAATTTAAAATTAAGTTGATTTAAACTTAATTTATTAACTTTTAATTAACTAGATTAAAATTAGATCCGTAAATCTAGTGTTACATGTCAACAAAATTTAGATAAAATGAGTAGACAAATTACTCTAAGAAATAGTTCATTCGTATTTATTATTTTAATATGTATTAGATAAATATAAATAATAGTGTATCTTTGTTATTAAAAATTACATTTAAAATAATATTACAATGTAAATCTTTATCCTCAGAAGACATTTGGCAGGCTTTTTAGTTTCCACCACCAGCGCAATTTGCACCGGATTCAGGGCTAGCACGCCTTGCCTGAAGTTAACGGGTTTAGTGTTTGTTTGCTTGACTTTTTGAAGGGTAAGTAAGTAGTTCTTTTCAATCATAAAATTTTTTTTAAGAAAAACTGAGTGTTTAGTTATAAAATGAAAAACACTATTTTAGTAGATATAATTTTTTTGACAGCTAAAATATAACTTTTAAGAAGCTCAAATTAAAATAAATTATTTTTATATATAAATCATATAGAATAAAATAAAATAAAATGTATTAAATAATTAATAATAATGATTTTATATAATTAATAATAAATTGTATGCAATTAATAGTAAAATTAAAAATTTTGATAAAATTTTTATTGATGAAAACAGAAAATATGTAAAAATTATTCTTTAATTGCTTGTATATATTTTTATATAAAAATATAAATAAATTATTTTTAAATATAAAGCACATAAAATAAAATAAAATATATTAAATAAGTAATACTAATATTTTTATATAATTAATAATAAAATAATAAACCTCTTTTAATAATCATTTTTATAGAAGAGATATACTAGTAATTCATTATACATTACATTCTATTACATCTACCTTCTAAATAATATTTCACTACGTTATATTATGAATCGTTCAATCATTTCCAAATAACTTTTCATTATATTACATTTTATTAAGTTATAAACTATTCCGTTTTGTTCCATCCCAATCTATTCTATTCTATTATATTAATTAACATCCAATTAAATAGGGTCTTAATTAAAAAATTAGCTAGGCTTAGTCAATTTAAGCTTAAGGCTGACCAAACTTTAGGCACTAAGGTCCGTCGCTAACCTGTTGTCGTGCTTTTTGTGAGCTCGTGAGCCACGAGGAGGCCTCATTTTGGTTTTGTCTGTGCTAACACGACAACATTTAATGTTCGTCCGCATACTCAGCCCGAGCGTCTAACCATCCCTATTTTGAGCTCGTGAGACGCGAGGAGGCCTCAACCTCATTGTGTTGTTTAGTTTTGTTTTTTAACACAACAACATTTCATGTTCTTCCGCATACTCTCTACCTCTTTCTAACTTGATGGAACCTATGTTGGGACGCCTACCTAACTAAGCGTTTAATGTTATGCTCTTTTAGTCTTAAACAAAGAAAAAGAAGCCATCATAATTTAAAATTAATATTACTAACAACTACAGAAAGGTTTCCTAATACAGCTATACAATTATAGCTGAACTAATCGCATAATAGTCTTAAATCTTGATATCATGTACTCATATTAACGTTTATTGGTATTGATAGAATTAGTGAAGTAAAGCGGTATAAGATTAAAAGATTTTGTATTTAAATCTCTTTATTTACAGTCTTTTGATTGAGCTTGTCGTACGAAATACTCAATTGATATAATTTAAAAATTATTGTGCCAATATAAAAATTTACCAAATACACATTTAAATAATATTAGTAGCAAATTTGTTCGTTTAAAAAAAAGGTTTATTGAATATATTAAACGTATTTGACAGTTTAGCACCTAATATGTTGAAACGTTAAAGACAAAAGTCAAAACCTATTAAGTAATTAATACCACTGGCCAATTAGTAAATAAGCAAGTGGGAGCAGAAATTAAGATCGGACACAACGTAGCCTGTGGATAATGATGAGATTTGTTCGGTCAGAAAGGAAACTGAATTTGGACAGAGTGGCTTAGGATATTTTGGGCGCAGTTTCACGCACGACGCGTCCCTTCTATTCTAACACAAAATCCTCTGATCGTCCTCAATACCAAATTTGTTTGATAAATAGTTGATTGCGAAAGCCACTAACCAAAGGCTTTTATTATATGCCATGATGATTAATTTGAAACAGGCATACCTTAATTCCTACTTCAAAACCCAAGTACAAGAGTAGAGCTGACCAAATATCAAAATAGGAGTATAAAACTATGTACAAAAATTCAAATTAAGTAGCAATAACAAGTAAAGACAAGGGAGGGAAACAAATTTTCCTTATGCCCCCCAGATCACGCGATAACTATTCAATTTCACGCAATACTTTCTTAAAATTATCACATAAATTCCAAACTTCAAAAGGGACAATTCATGAGTATACAAGAAATTTGCAGCTGTTTACCCCAGGAAATCCATGAATTTCAGCCACGTGAACCCACCTTTGCTTGCTGTTTCAGCTTCTTTCGAACAAGATGACGGAGAGGACGTCGATGCCAAGCCGCCACTGCCTCCTAATGTGTCGTCTGTCACCGTTCTTTTTGGACACAGGAAAAAGTTTCTCGATCCAAGAGCAGCCAGTTTCTCCTCCCTAGGCAAATCTGAACCACGCAACAGATTTGTTCAACCAATCAGCAAGTTACACGTGTTTAGACAACCAAGTTATGTTGGCTACTGACTAGAGATTAATCTTACTTTCTAGGCTGAACTGCGAGTAATGGAGGTCGAATCGGGAAGGATCAGCCGGAAGAATCGGCCGGCGGCGTTCCTTCGTGTGCAGCTGAACAGTTGCGGCGATCAGGTCGCCGACCGTCGACTCCGGCGATATCAGCACCTGCACTGCACCCACGCTCCCCTGGATTGTCACATTAAGCAGCAACTTCGTCAGCTTCGGCTTCGCCTCAGGAAGAGCTCCGACGTTGTTGTTCTTCACGCCGAGTAAGTTTGGTGACGTGTTTGGCCTCCGCATCCTTGATTCCGGCACGTCCACCGGTAGTCTTCCATGAAACGACGAAGATTTCCCTGTCAACGTTTTCTTTCTATTCTTCTCCGGTTCCTGTCCTTTACGGTTACTCTTTGAAGTCGGCATAATACTATAAACTTGTACTGAAATTATTGTAGATTTAAATACTGTTAAAAAGAAGGCTCGCCGGACGGAGACGGTTACCTCAAACGGCGGTATCGGAAGAATCGTTGGCGAGGGAAACCAAGAGCTTGGGAGCAACTACAGCTCTCAGTTTCCGGTGCAGCAACGGCGACCATAACACGAGTGGCAGTATCGTGAATTAGTACCAAAACCGCGGGCAATAGCCTTATCTTAATAACTGACGCAACAACTTGAAAGCCTAAATGAAACCTTGGAGTTATATAGAGCGACAAGGAAGGGGTGGAGATGGTCTTAACCTTTATTATTTTAAGGACTTGACTGGTTATAGCCGGTCGCAAGGCAAGAGAAAGTTAGGTCCTCCCAGTCCAACTGGTTTTTTTATTAGCGTTCGACCGCCGAAATGGACTATGATACCGGGAATTGCCGGTGGATTAAACAACTTGCGTGATTTGCCTGGGGCTGTGTGTGATGACGTGGAAAGATTCTGTTCGTTGGCTATCCGATAGTTGACACGTGGAGGATGAATGATGAGAGGGTTGCTTCGAGGTTTGTACATTTCTGTGTGGGGATCACTGGGACGTCATGTAGACGATTATTGCCCTAAAAAGACGGCTATAATTCCCATGGTCACTCGTTTCGCACGTGCAATAGTTTCTTGGGTTTCGAATTATTGATTGAACGGTCCGTGGCAGGAGTCCTTCGCGGAAGCTTCCTGACGCAGAAAAACTAATTAAAAAAAGACAATTTTAAGTGATTTTAGTTATAGTAAGTTATTTGTGTGTGGAGTGGAGGCTAGAGAGGTGGTGATATAGTGAGATTGAAACTTTCATAACTTCTACTTAAGATAGGACATGACATTCGACGACATAGGTTGGAGTTGGGTACGTCGATACTTCTCGTTTTGTTTAAATAAAATACGATAACTCTTAAATCCTGACCAAATTAAACAGATAGACTATGTGTGTGTATCTATATATACACGTCTGTTTCTTATTATAGAGTAGTATACCAAGTACTATGTGATATCAGCATATATATCCTAATGATTCAGTCTTCAATTAAGTCTTGCCTGTTATAGAAGTAGCTTGAAATGCACGTTTTTGAGTGCCTTTAGCAAGGTCTAAGATATTGTTTTGTACCGGTCGGTTGTTGTTATAGAAATAGCTTGAAATGCACATTTTTTAGTGACTACAGCAAGGTTTAGGATACCATTTTGTACCAACCGGTATGTATACTACCGAATCAAAATTAGTAAATTCGGTGAAACAGAAGGTCGGTTGTACTAAATTTAAATATTAGTCGGTATCAGTCAGTTTTAAATAGTACTGGTCGGTACTAGCCGGTATTCAAAATACTAGCCAAATATTAATCAATACAGAAAATTTTAAAAATAAGAGAATTTTTTTGCAAAATTTTCAAAAAAATTTAAACCCTCCCTCCCTCTCGTTTTTTTTTCAAAGTGTTTTTAATTAGTTATTTTATTTATTTCAA
>JANVCL010000213.1:3850861-3861181 GCA_026546855.1 Erythroxylum incrassatum | reverse complement strand
TCGTCAGTTTTAAACTTATTATTATTATTAATTATTGTTATTATTATTAATTACTGTTTATTATTATTATTATAAATTTTAAACTTATTATTATTATTATTATTATCATCATCATTTTTATTATTATTATACGAAATTAATTATCTTATTATCTTATTTATTATTATTATTATTTATTTTATTATACGAAATTAATTATCTTATTATTATTATTATTAATTTTATTATACAAAATTAATTATCTTATTATTATTATTATTTATTATAAATTTGGTAGTTGTAGTTGTTGTAGTAGTAGTAATAATAATAATAATAATAATATGATATAAAAAATGGTATTATATTATCTTTCATTCCCATTAATGCAACAAACCAAATAAGATTATTGGTATTAATACAGAAACTCAAGTTATAAACCAAACATCATTTTTATTTTTCATACCCATTCTCATTCTCTTATACTATTATGCCCATACTCATATTCAACCCTGTGTTCAAACCAAACAGTCTCCTAACATTAACGTTTGAGTGTAACATGCAACTTGGAACTATCATTGGATGCATCGAACCACGGAAAGTTCAGATGGCCCCAAGAAATTTCTCTAGCCGCTCATCTCATCCAATGTATTATACTGTCCGTAGAATGCTATCCAACATAGACGATGACAGTGAGACAGGTCAAAATGCGAGAGATGGGGTCATGGCGATGCAGCTTTAAACACTTTCATAACGACAGCATACCAAAGAGCCATAAACTAAGGTTAAAACAAGTCATATACAACCAATGAACGCACATCACATGCACGTAAAGCCAATAGTACAGTATTCTGACTTGAACCTGAGGGGTGCATATGCTAAAAAAAGTTTGGTTTGCGTTCCAATATTGTGGGGTTTCATTTGAACAACTTGGCCAAATTGGTAGGACAGTCTCCATCCCCTAGCGTTGAAGAATGAAGACTGCAATTGTGACCGCTCTGAACATTTCAACCTCGACAACCTAACTCAACGAGGCATGAGGAATCAAACCCCATTTCGATTGGGCAAATGGGATCTCTCGCCCTTATCCACTTAGCTAGATAACATTGAGATGATAGCCATGAAGGCTTACTGTTAAATCTATAAGTCTAAATAGCAGAATTATGTAAGTGTTAACACGTTTTGGACAATGTTTAATACTCAAGTTGATATGAAGTTAATATATTGACGAAAGAAAGACTTAGGAGTAGATAAGATAAATGATTAATGTTGACAAATGCTTGAGAGTGAGTTGATATGAGGTAACATATTGACGAAAGAACAAAGTAAAGAGTTACGAATAGATAAGACAAATGGTTAATATAGATGAATACTTAAGAGCAGGTGGGTACAAACATACATTCATGATATAGTAAAAAATCTTCAATGATGGACACGATTCACCGCAAGATTAAAGTTGTTGTAACTAACTTACATCAACAATAACAACACTAAGTAAGAATGCCACTAAAACACAAGTCTAGGAGAGTACAATTATACGTAATCTTATCCTTACTTAGAGAAACTGTTTTTGATACAATTCCCTACTTACTTTATATGTTTAATAAAAAACCTAAGCTTTGAAAAAAGTTAAAGAAAATTCTTATTAAAAACTTTAAATAAAGAGTTCTTAGGCAATTATATAGTGTTTTTTGAGTTTATTTCATTTGTTTAAATTGTACTAAACATTTGTATGTTGAATAAATATAAATAACGTCTTTATCTTAACTGAAGCTTGGAAAGCTTCAGCAATCGTGTCCAAAAATATTACCCATGACACCTATCATAATAGCATTGTCATCTAAATACTAAAACCCGACAACCTAACTAGCTAGCCTGGTAGATTCAATATGGTATATTTGTTGAGCCTAAAACACATATAGCCCTTTATGCAAAAAGTAGTTTCAGAACTGGATGTCAACTGTGTTCTTTGGAAGAAACAACCATCTCTATTCCCTGTTCTTTTCAGGTGAAAAAGGAAGAAATGTGGTAAACAAAACAGCCAATGCGCAGGGAGGCAAACCTGATACAGTAGTTGTCTTTTGTAGCCAAAAACAAGCTTTGGCCTTCGCAGAACTGGCATGAATCCCACAATATCTTACAGTGAAACAGGCTCACTCGAAACAGAACAAGAATATAACTCAAAAATAGACAACTGTGAGTGCAATGACAATACATTGTCTGAATCTCTCTCTGGTGCTGCATGCAGCCAAGTCTGGCTTGGGGGTCTAGGCCTTATTAGTCTTTGATTGGGTTTCACAGAAGCCAATGGATATAGAGTACGAGATAAGGAATGCAATTGAGACGTTTTTCTAGAGGAATGGCTTCTGGCCCCAAGCCTTTCATTTTCCCCAAAGGAAGCTCTCAAACGTCCATTTTGACCATGAATCGGCCGAAAATTGACTGATTTAGAAGAGACGCCACAAGGGCCCTCCAAATCCAAAGAATGAGTCCGTTTCTTTGGCAATTGGTTCTCCTTCCATGCCAAAATTGATTGTTGAAGCCTTGATGGTATCTAAAAGTTGGTGCAGAGAAAGTACATTTAGTTAGTATCCAATAAGCAATGCAAAAGTATGAGAATAGTAATTATTTAACAATTTAATCAAGTCTCAGCTAGTGAAAGTAGATCAATTCAATTAGAACCAAACAATAAACTAAACAAACTGAAACGTCAGTCATTGTAGAATTCGTCAACTAGTTGAACATCCAATGCTCACAAAAATTGGAATTTGAGATCAATGCTGACGCTGAATTATATAGTAAAAAAAAAAAACTATCTGCAAATCAGAGGCTTGTACCAAGCTTAAGAAAACTGCGAATGGAGAAATATGTCAGTTGCAAAGATAATATACAATAGTGTAATATTACATTGAATTTTAATCATGCAAGGGCAATACATGAAAAAGAAACACAGAAATGTGAAACTTACGGCTGAGAGAAGTCTACATGAAGCAAATGATAATGAAGTTGCAGCAAATGAAGAATCCTGAGGTTTGTTTCCCTTCTGTTCCTCCTTTGTTGCGCCCTTATCTTGGTTAACAGAACCAAAACTTGATGGCGCAACATCCTCCTCCTCTTCCTCTTCCTCTTCTTCCTCACCTTCCTCTTCAGCTAAAGATTTCTCATCTTTGGTGGATGATGCAGCTATTTTCTCTTGGTCCAGCAGATCATTTCCATCCTTTTCCTCCTCTTCCCCCTCTTCCCCCTCTTCCTTCTCCCTCATTTTCAATTCTTCTTCCATGTCCTCAATTTCCTCTTCCAGACAAATTTCAGCCTCTACCAACTCAAGCTCCTGCTCAAGCAGCTTTATCTTCATCTCACTGATCTTTTTCTTCTCTTCAACCCATTTATCTAGTTTTTCCAGTGTTGAAACACATGCATTTTCAATTACTTTTAGAATGCGCTCCAATAAGCTTTCCTTCTTCACCACCTCCTTTTTTCCATAGAACTCATCAAAACCAAGTGGTAGGAACTTAACTTTACTAGGATCTATCTCTTCCCCCTCTTTTAATGGTGGCTGCCAAAATAAACGAACCCCATGTTCCTCATCCTCAATATAATTTATTAGCAGCCCACTTTTTGTGTGTAGGATGAGTGGATTTTCAGTGCATATAAGTTTCGATGGATCTTTAGGATCAGGTTCTGGTTCTTTGTTAAGAACTACGAACTCAGGCTCCTCCTCTGGCCAAATGCAATTAAAAGGTAAAACAAGTGAAATAGTAGAAAATTTGAGGTTAAATTATAAAAAGGAAAAAGAAAGAAAATAAAAAACAAGGAAACTGATTTAGTTTTCTGGTTCACAGTAGAAATCAAAGTGTCAAAAAAAAGGGAACAAGCAAAAAGAAAAGCAAGTGTTAAAACTATCGTAATTGTTCAAAAGAGAAGCTACTGCTCCATGCTTTCCTTCTTATCAGTTTATGAAGTATAGTGTTAAAAGGACAACTGGTTTATCTAAGACCGACTTTGCAGTCCTGACAAAAGGATCCCAATTCACTGGAATAAGGGAATGCATCCTCCATGAAGTAGATAGAAGTTCAGTGAAGTGGATGCTTTATAGCCTATCTTCACATTTATATTCTATCTTCACACCTTTTTTTTACATTGACCAGATTAACAATAGTCAAAACAAAAGTAAGAAGAACCAGAATCTTACAATATCAGTGATGATAGTTCATGGAAATGAAAATATTAAGAAAGTAGTAAGTAATTTAGCACGTAAAAATTCTTCATCTTCTTTTGATTGACACATATCAGCTTATCACGTATCTCAAAGAAATTTGCAAGCTGCATTAAAGTGCTAGAGCAAGGGGCATACAATATTTGCCTTCTCAAGACAAAGCTGTAAAAAGGCCTGCCTTGTCAATTGAATATACTCTGGTATACGTGACACTGAAATCACTACCCACAGTCCATTCAGGAAATTGACCTTGGCCACTTAAAAGCCAAGTTAAATGATTGAAGCAGAGAACATGAAGATCATCATAAAAAAGAGTAGTTTGAAACAATTTATCTCATCATAGGAAACCAAGAATTCCTTTTCCTATTATAATCCAAATTCCTGCAACTTATTTTGTACTATCTTTATTTCTGTCATACAAGATATGATTTGGTCCAAGGAATAAAAGACACAGTAAAATACTTATAATCTGGTAATGGGAGATATAATGGCCTCATTCAAAGTTCTTTTTGGGAATAGGAGAGAGTTGGTGATAAGAGGAAAGAGGCAATACCGTTCTCCCACCAATATTCAAGCTCAGCAGGCATAGGTAACCTCAGGGGAGCCTTATAGAAGGAGTTCAACCACATTTCTCTTTCCTGATCCACCTCTTGCACATATCTTTTCCAATAATCAGGGACCTGCCAGACCAGCATTTTTGTCTCTCATACTCCTTAAAGTCATAAAAGAATGAATGTACTTACTTCATAAAACTGGTTAATGAAGCCTGGAGCCATCCACACATCTTCTTCCTCATAGAAATATGGATGTTGAGGATCATTGTATGGACCCCTCTGTTCCCTGACCACTGTAGCAAGGCAATCATGATTATAATAGAAAGATGCCATGGGAGTCTCAAATATGATCACTTATCGGGTAATAATAGCAGATGTCACTTTTTATTGTCGGAATAATCAGTGAACAGACAACACACACCATTTCACACCCAAGACCCAAGTGGCAAATACCCAGTTAATTAATATTCCATTACTTGGTTGAGCCAGGTAAACTAGTTTGATATTGATTTGGTCAGTAGTCTAAACTTCAATTAAAAGTTTGTTGGGACTATGTAGGGTTTGAGGCTTGACCCTCCAACCTCCAACCATACCTTTGTGCATTTAACAATTCAACAAAGCATTATTTTGAATAAATCCTTTCACTTGTAGTACACTCACAATATTCTGTATTCTCTAGCATTTTAGATAAAAGTTCAAGTTGACAACATTTCAAATTCTGACCCTTGACCCATTGTTTTGTCTAGGTCAATACCTCAAGTCAAATTACAAAACAATACTTGCTATATTAAAAGATTACAGTTGTATAATTAAATTTAACTCGTCTTTAATTCAAGTTATGTGACCTGGGTGTGTTTGAACATTTCAAGTTCTGGTTGAGTTTAAATTTGAGATGTGTAAGTTAAGCTATAACTTGGCCCATCAAATAGATACTGCTGCAAGTTTGCTATATATTATGCCCATATAATAGTCAAATCTACAATATATAACATCATATCTTTTCCGGTTATTAATTTTCAAGCATCAGAATGAAAATCATGAAGGTTCAGCTTTCAAATGCCTACAGCAATGCAGGATTTCTAGCTCAACATTGGTCTTAAAATATCAAGAAAAAAGGAATAGAGCCATAGAGACATACTTCCATCTGGCTTGTTGACAAACATTCGAGCCTTAGCAGCAGCTACTTCTGCTATTCCGGCATGTGCCTGAAAGATCAAACTGTCAGAGATTTAAAATTTTCAATTCATGATGGAAAGAGAAGTCCACAGAATACCGCTGAAACGTTTTCATCACAATCAGTAGCCTCTTCCACAAACTCCCCAAAGTAGAATCTACCCTGTACCCATATCAGAATTAGTAGCTATACAAAAAGAAATAACAGACTATGGTCACATCATAAGTTGGTCCTCATAAGGGCATCTTAGTAACAAGTACCTCTAAAATGTATCAAATAACAGTCATAGACCATAAATTTCTCATTAATGTTAAAAGATACAAACAAGCAACGGGGCATTTAAACGCTGGCATTGCAACTAGATTGCCACAAAAATTGCAGTACAAGATAAATTGCTCAATTGATTATATGGAATAGTTTTAATCTTTTCAAGTTCAGATACTGAGTGACGGAGAATGAAGTAGGCAGAATGGTGGGGAGAGGAACAGGTCTTTCGTTAAGTTAGACATAAAAGTAATTCGATCCTGAATGCAATTCTAAGTCTGTCTTATTAATAATTTGAATCTCTTATTAATAATTTGAATCTCATTGTCTTGCACATCTTTTAACAAGACGACTCCTTTCAATAACAAAAGAAGCCCTCACATATTGTCTATATGTCATGGACTTACATATAGGGGAACTTCATTCACTTCATAAACACCACAGCCATGCATCCTGCCATGCTTCCATTGGCCAGCATAACGATATCGACCTTTCTCCCTAGCAAGGAAACACCATAAAAATTAATTAAAAATCTGAAACATACCCCCACCTAAAATATCAAAATGTAATAGACAGCACAAACCGCAGAATCATGTCTTTTCTTTTAATAAAGCATGAACTAGCAGAATATTCCTTTAGGCCAGATAATTTATTGAGTTGAAGAACATTGTCATCTATATAAAGATATATGTAGCTTGGTTTTCCTGTCCATGGTCAAGGCTGTCAAGCAAATGACTAATTGAGAAAATGGGGAGTGGTTTGGGATATGATTAGTCCTTCCAAGTATCAATTTTCTCAATTATGCAGACCATATGCAAGAGATTATCTGTTTCTCCATGGCTCTCAACAGATTGACGTTGTGTTTCTCTGGCTGTATAAACCAGATTCATAAATTGCTGATCATCAGTTAGTGTACAGCCTAGGAAGTACTTGCCAAAGTAAAAAATACACTATGGATCAATCAATTGCTTGCAGTGAGTTCAGCTCAACTCTTCCCTTTCATTTCGGCTTTTATATTCTAGCCCTGACTTCCAACTACAAAGAAAAGGTGAAAGCTCTTTGACCATTCATCAAAATGAAGAACAACATCCAATTGAGTACCAACAAGATTGGATAGCAGGAACCTAATCATGGACCTTATAAACAGATGAATTCAGAATTCAACACAACACATGGTATTTAGATTGAGCTATGCACGCTTAATATGTATAACAATAGAGTTCAGATGTAAACTTGAGATGGAGGATGGATGGACATTGAAAAAAGAAAAGGGGAAAAAAAACTTACGGTTTCCTTCCGAAATGTTTAATCCACTCATCATTCTCGTAAAAGGGTACTTCATACTGCCCTCCAAGCAACTCCATGGTATCTTCAATATCCATCTCTAGCCACTCTCGATCTTCTTTAGACATGAAATCTCTTTTTATTATTTTTCCCTCAGCACGCATCTTTGCTTCAAGCCTGAAAAGTTGCTTGAAATGTAAGGTATGCAGTTATCATACATTAATTAACTGGCACGTTTTAATGCTGATTGTGAATTGTGATATATTCATCAAAAAAAAAAAACAACAAAGAAGGAAACGAGCAACATACTTGGAACCAGGCACAGGTTCTATATCTGGGATATCAACTTCAACAACTCCATGGCCCTCCATGTTGTTCTGAAGCCATTCACCTTCATATCTAAAGCAAATAACATATAACACTTTCTTTCCCAGTAAAGAAATTAAGAGACTGCCTTCGAAAAGAAAGGAAAGGAAACAAAAGAAAACCTGACAAGCCCTTGTTCAGCAACATAAACACCCTTCCCATGAGCCAAGTCATCCCAAACAGTGCCTTCATACCTAACCACATCCATAATGCATAATTAACACAATCAGGGGCAAAATGCGATCATAAGAAACATAAATTCAAACCCCATACGTGCTTCCATCAGGAAAAATGTAGCTAACCCAAGTGAGAAACTCCTCAATACGATCCAACTCTTCAATAACCGCCTTGGGATTCGATATATCATAATGATTATCAGGAATCGCCGGATAAGGCTTCCGGTAGGGCACATAGAAGGGCGCAATGGGCGGTTTCCGTCCGGCCTTAATCTCCTGTCTGACAACCTCCCAGTCTTCGGCGTCGGCCCAAACAGGGTCCCAGCCGGGCTTCTTCATCTCAAGAGGGGCATCCATCCAAAGCTCTTTCAAGTCTTCCTCTTTCCAGTTCTCTCTATCCTTGGGGAAGTCATAGAGGTCCTCGTGAGCAACATAGTTTCGTTCCTCTTCCTCTTGCATCTCCTTCATGCCCTTGCTTTCCAGGATTTGGGTGAAGCGCGCTATGTTCCTCTCGGGAGTGTTGTCCCATTCCGGTGGCTCTTCTCCGGGCCGGACATAGGGGAGGACAACGTCGCCTTCGGCGTTGGGAGGGGGAGTGTAGTCGTAGTCGTCGTAGTCATAATCGGAGTCGGAGTCAGAGTCCGAGGAAGAGAAGTCTTGCTCTTGTTCTTCTTCTTGCAGCTCTTCTTCTTGTTGGTTTTGGGTTTGGGATTGGGACTGGGAGTCTTGGTCGTTGGCCATTTGTATTCTGAGGGAATGAAGAGATAAGGAGTGAGGCGGAGGTTACAAAACACAAAATGAACCACTGCTGCTTGCTTCGGTAGCTCGGTGAGAAATGGGACAGGATAGAAGAGATGAGGTTTATAGTGAGGTTTTGTCTGCTTTTGCTTTTGCACTTTGTCTTGAAAGAAATCAAAGGGAAAAAAATAAAAGTGAAAATACTTTCATATTAATAACTAAATGATTTTTTATTATCTCAAAAATTATAATAAATTCTAAATTATTTTAAAAGAAATCAAACAACCCCAATTACATTTAAATATTTATTTTTAAAATACAAGTTTTAATAAAGAAAATATTATATAATCAATATTTTCAATATTTGATTTTTAAAAAATATTTTTTATAACTAGGTTTATAATTATTTTTTAAAGTACTTCTAAGTTCTAAATTAAAAATTTATAAATATATATGTTTTTGAAGTAAAAATTCACAAAAAATTGTATAATAAATTATGAATTATATATTTTTAATAAAATATCTAACAAGTCATTAAAAACCATAATTTAATAGCAAAGTTATTTGTTTTATTAGTTTTGCATTAACTCAATTAAAGAATAATTTTAATAAACAAAACTTAAGTCATCAATTTGAATTTTTTAGATATATAAATCTTTAAAAAAATCTATTAGTCTATTGATCATATGTTTTAGATAAATTATTTAATAAATCTTATATTTAAAATTAGACGAATAAATCAATTGTAATCAGCTAATCCTAAACTCACAAGTTTTACTTGAATAGTTATGATTAAGATCCTTTGGCCCAATTACAATATTCTAACCCTAACTTTGTCCCAAAACATCTCAATTATACTATTCTAATCTTGTTTTCACCCCAAGAGGAAGTTATTTTAGGGTAAAATTAGAGTTGGAACAAGATATTTGAGATAGGAAATATGATGCCAAATAACTATAACCCTTTAATTGTGATGACTTCTAAGACGCGAAGTAGGGATGCAATGGACCAAGCCTGAGCTTGATTAGATAGAATGGTTAGAGTTTTTTTTTTTTTTTTGCATACAAAGAAAGCAACATTGAAACATTACATTACTAATATAGGGAAACAAATCCTAGATATATTCTCTAAAAAGAATGAGAGGCACCCTATAGATATAATAGCAAAAGTGATAATTCCTAACTTAAAATGAGCAACAGCATTGGTGAGCCAGTCAGCATATCGGTTACTCTCTCTATAGATATGACGAGGTATAACTACTCAATTCCAGGCAAACATTGCATAGATACCTATGACTAAGGGGTTATTATAGTCACCGCTAAAGAATCCACCTTTAATTTAACTCGACGATAACCAAGATCTCAAGCAAGCTTGAGTTCAAAGAAATCTCTCCAAAGTTTCACAGAAATAGGAGAGCATTAGCCAATATTCTAAACAAAACCGCTAAGCCAAGCGCTGTACTATCACGAATGAGTCCACCTGTTGATATCGAAGAGGACGTTCTTTTGCACGCTCCAATCGTATTCAATCTGACCCAACCGTACGAGAGTTTACACTAGCCTATAAGTTATT
>JANVCL010000213.1:3831249-3847291 GCA_026546855.1 Erythroxylum incrassatum | reverse complement strand
ATTTAATATTAATGTTTTATTATTGTGATGCCATGTGAAGTATAATGATGTTTGTCTGTAGTTCTCTCTTATCATAGGATATGTACCGGAATGACCTATGGGTGTCCCGGTGTGTACCCTACGGTAAGGGGGCGCTACAATAAACTAATCGAGGATAAGGGTACTTATCTGATAAGTTCAAAATGATATGTGATGAAAAAGAGATAGATAAATAGTTGGCTATTCTAAGAACCCCATAACAAAATAGTGTAGGAGAAAGACATAATAGAGCAATACTATAAATGATTAGGTCTATGATTACATAAGAAAATTCACCAATCACCTATTGGGGTGATGTGTTACCAATAGTCACATATGTACTTAAACAAGTGCCTATGAAATCAGTTACAAGTACCCTATATGAGTTATAAACAGGTAGAAAACCTGACATGATAAATCTTAAACTTTGGGGATATGTTGCCTATGTTCATGACCTCTCTCATAAATATGGAAAATTAGACCCAATAGGGAAGAAAAGTATCTTTATCATATACTCTGAAAATTAAAGCAAATGTTATTATAGGTGAACAAGGTAGTGAAGATGCAACTGAATTTGAATCATAAGAAGTAACATTCTTAGAGAATAATTTTTTGAGCAGGGTGAAATAAGAAAAGATCTATTTCTATATAAGACTAATAACCAACATAATTCTGTTATGAGAAATCAAGATGGGGAAATTCAACCCACTAGGAGCAATTTGGATATGGAAGAATTGACTCAAAATTAATTCATATTATAACCTACTAAAAGTTTACGCATGGTATTTGACCGGTGCGAGAGTAATTAAACAAATTCTTGATTTTATTTCTAATGAGCCTCAATTGTTAAAAAGTAATTAAGGATTTATTCCTCAACGTCATTTCAAAATAGAATGGGAAATTCATGTGATTATCTCATAAGAAGGTGATGAGCTTATATATATATATATATATATATATACACATGAGGATTTTAATGATCTTGTTAAGTAAAAATGAATGAAAGCAATGAAAGAAGAAATGATTTTTTAAAGCTCAAATCAAGTATGGGACTTAAAGAACCTCCCTAATAGGTATAAAGCTACTACAAACAAATGGGTTCTCAAAATAAAATGAAATGCTAATGATAGTATTAAAAGATACGAAGCATGCCTCGTGGTGAAAGGATATACATATCATGAGGGAATCAATTATGATGAAACTTGTTACCTGTCATAAGGTTTGCTTCAATTTGTCTAATCTTACCTTTAGTAGCCAATTTGGATCTTAAGTTACATCAAATGAACGTCAAAGACTATTTTTTTTAAATGAAGAATTAAAAGAAGAAATCTATACAAATCAACCTGTAGATTTCATAGAGACAGGCAAAGAACACAAAGTGTGTCAGTTATTATAATTGATTTATGGTTTAAAGCAATCTTCAAGGCAGTGATATATATGTTTTTATAATGTAATCATTTCATATAATTTTCATATGCTTGATAAAGAACAATGTTTATATATTAAGAGATCTAAAGATAAATTTGAAAAATTATCTTTATATGTGGATGAAATTTTAATTACTTGTAATAACTGTGAATTTATCAAACAAATCAAAGATTAGTTGTCATCTGAATTTGCGATGAAAGACATAAGTGAAGCTGTATACATTCTTGAAGTTAAGATTTCAAGAGAACGTTCAAAAAGATTATTATCACTTTCTCAAGTGACTTACATCTGAAAGATTTTAGAAAATTATGTATGTAAGATTGCAAATCAATAAATCATCATATTGCCAAAGTTGAAGGACTTAGCAACAAGTTTTGCCCAGCTATGTCATAAGAAAGGGAACAAATGAAGAAAATTTCCTATTCCAGTTGGAATTCTCATGTATACAATGAAGTTTACAAGATTAGATATTTGTTATGTTGTTTGAATGGTGAGTAGAAATTAGTCAAATTTAAGACAAGAACATTGGAAAGTAGTAAAGAAAATATTAAGGTGTCTAAAAGGTATTGTAGACTATGTGTTATGCTATCAAGGCAATACCTATGTATACAAGGATATATAGATGCTAACTAGGGAGGAGATTTAGACGAAAGAAAATTTACCTCTGGATATGTTTTCTTACTCAATAATAGAGCAATAATATGGATAAGTAAGAATCATACATTGCATTGTCTATTATAAAAGCTGAATTCGTAGCATTTTTAGCAGCAGTGCAGGAAGATGTATGATTTTGATGATTCTTCATTCATTTAGAGGTCACTTAAAGCAAAATTAAACCAGTAACTATCAACCGTGATTATCAAGCATAAATTGCTTATGCAAAAGATCCCAAATTTCATTATAAAACCAAGCTTATAGGTACAAAGTATAATTACGTGAAAGACATATTCGTATGAGGAGAACTGAACATGAAGTATATATCTATGCAAGATATGGTGGGAGACCCAATAATAAATCCAATTTCTAGAGACGTGTATATTGGGAATATGAAGCCATTAGGGTTACGTAGATTTTGAAATTTAATAAGAAATATTTCTTTTTATATGTTCATTTGCTATAATTTTATATTGAAATGAGAATATTTGAAGTAGATTATACATTAGATAATACCTTATTCAAAAAAATATTTGTTTATTTTGTGTAAATATATGTAGAGATGTGAATAAAGAGCATGTAAGATAAATCAGAGATTGGCTTTCTCACATAAGCAATCGCCTCTGGTGATTTGTCAACACTATAGATAAGGTAGGTTCAAATTTTATTATCTAAGTGGTAATTGAGAGCGAGAAACTTAAACCATAAATGTTATCCTAAATTACAAGAAAGTTGGTACAAATTTATTAAATTATCATTATATCTGTCTTAAGATCATATGTGTATTTTGAAAATTTTTGTTTTAGAGTAGATAAAAAAAACTCAAGATAAACATTTGGTCTGTTTGAACTAACATATGTACAATATTTTGTGAATAAAAGACATTCACATAAAGATAATATAAGTCGATACCTTAACACATGACATATACCAAGTGTGCAAATATGACCATAAAAGGGATTAATGTAAGTTACAAGATCTCAACTTACTTTGTGTAAGACCATTGAGGTTAAGGTGCACCATTAAATATCCTTAAGACTCTTGTCTAATTTTTGAGAATTAAATTTAAGGTTTGCTACTTTATAATGTTATCAATAGATCATATATGATGTAATCTTGTAGAATGATTCTAGAAAAGCAATTTTAATTTAGGAATTAAGAATAGAGGAAAATCATTGCATTTAAAGGCTTGCATAAAATGTATTCAAAAGTGGCCACCGTCTCATAACATTTGATTTGAAGATGGTAACAACAATGATGACGATGATGATAGTCTTTTCTCCACGATGATGAAGTTGGGCTAAGGTACTAAGCTTGAAGATCGTCCATTTAAAATATCTTCATTAAATAGACCAAATCGAAAGACCATAAAAAAAGGAAATAAACAAATAAAAAGAAATCGAAATTCCTTAAAAAGAACTAAACACTCTACTGGCTAACGCTAATGAAGAAAACATAAAGCAAATGTTTTTAATAAAATCAAAAAAATTGAAGCTTTTGATCAATTAAAAATTGAGAATTTAATGGGAATATGAAGTTTTAGTTTGGTATTTACAAACAAGACGATAAAAAACGACAAGAGTAGTTAAAAGAAACCAAAACATTTTTCTTTGGTATTTGTACCTTTTGTTCAACCTAGAGTCTATATCATCTTATGTATAGTTTGTAATAGCTGAGCTATAGTAAATACAATACATTTTTCAATTTTCAAACAAAAAAAAGAAACCAAAACAATAATCACAAGGATTAGTAGATATGCTATGCAATCCTTTTATCTTAGATCCATACCAATTAAAAATTAAATTTGTTGTCCTAACTATTTAACTTTAAGATTAAAACAGATTTCATGATTATACACCATGGCTCGATTCTTCTCATTGATTTAATTGAGGTACACCATAGCCCCATAGATCCATTGAGCCAAAAAAAATTATTCAGAATTACTCCATCAATTCAGAAATTTAACAAATCCTTACCATAAAATATTGCTAGAGTTAAATATTATAAGAATTTTAA
Organism: Erythroxylum incrassatum; assembly: GCA_026546855.1. Lineage (NCBI taxonomy): Eukaryota > Viridiplantae > Streptophyta > Magnoliopsida > Malpighiales > Erythroxylaceae > Erythroxylum > Erythroxylum incrassatum. Next base: position 3,843,175 of record JANVCL010000213.1, on the reverse strand, counting down.
GAAAAAGAAAAAAATGTATGTAAAAATCAAAGATCGGAGTTGCAAATTCATTATCTAGATCGACGCTTGCCAGGCTCTATTAGAGCAATAATAGAAAGTAGTCAAATATGCATTCAATTTTCATGTTAATGGAGATGAAGTAGTTCTATATATATTATCTTATAAGAATTAATGTTACAGAAAGACTTAGCACACCAGCAGCTTATGGACCTGATAAAACCGTAACATACACCGTAATTTAGTTAAAAGCAATAACAAAGTTAGCAGTAAAAGTATCACTTGATCACTCATCTTTCTAAGAATTATAAACTGGTATTACATAACATATTCTTCTCATATTACACCTAAAGAATGTGGTTGCATGGTTCTAGGTATGGCAATGCGGTTGAGGTTGGACGATCTGAGAAAGACAAAGCAACTTGTTAGTATAAAAGGGCATGTCGTAGTTTAAGATATACACCAAAGACGCATGTTGTTGCTTTAACTACATGTAAAAGTACTTTGTTACGTACACGTGATGGACGATGATGACAACCATGTGTCAGTCATATATCCTGAATTTGGAGTTCCTTGTTAATCATTAATTATTCTAATTTTCATAATCATATCACTTTTCTTTTTCTGGCCGATTGAAATTGTCTTCAGTTCACTTTAAATATTACCATTTCTTATTTGATTATGCTTGCTTCTATAAAATAAAAGACGTATTTTAAATTGCGAATTACAATTATAACTAAAATTGTAATTTTATCACAATTAATTCACACTATTTTTAATTACAACTGTATTGTGATTAATTATAATGATTTGTTTTCAATATAATTACCTCTATAAAACATGACTATTAATTTGATATAATAAAACAATTTAGAGTATCATTGTAGTTACTCTGCTGTTATAAACTTACGTTGCGTTTGGTTTCTGTCCCCGCTAGTGGGGACGGAAGACGAGACAGAAAAATTATGTCTCGTGACACGTTTGGTTGTTGTCCCTGAATTTTGTCCACTGTCCCCGGTAGACAGGGATAAGATTTTTTGTCCCTCCCAAAAAGGGAGGACAGAGACACGTTGTCCCTATCTCCGAACCATAACACAAATAATTTTGACACATCTAACCCCTGACTCCTTTGGCTGTCTTCGTCTCCGACTCCTCCTCGTCATTGCCACGGATCGCGACCAGCATTATCTCCTTCTCCCTCATGATTGCAGTCTCCAGCCTTCCCTCTCACACGCTGCCCTTCTCCCCTAAGACGTTCGTCTCTCCAGTGTCAAGTAAGTATTTGATTCTATGGTGGAAAAATATTGGTCTTCCTTTCTTGACCGATACTCTGGTTGCGCAAACGTCTTGTACATTGTCATCTTTTTCTACTCTCTGTCCCTCTTATGAGTCATTTTGTGGTTGGCCCGGAGACTCATTTTCTATCCGGATCCAGCAATGCATGTCCACTGGGTTCTTGAATTGACTTCATATTTGGGGTTTGAAGTTTTTTGGTTTTCCTTTCGGGAACAAGGAGTTTGGTTGAGAGGTTGATTTATGTTCCAGTGTTTTGATGATGCACAATTGAATGTTGAGATTTGGTTGGAAATTTGTATACGGATTTGTGTTGGGTTTTTGTTGTATGCAAAATTGGTGAGAATAATGTTGGTTCCGAGGATCTTATGTAGTTTTTGTTTGCATAATGTGTATGCATTGTGTTATTGTGGTTAGATAGCTGTTGAAAGTCCCTAACCAGAGAAGAAGGAAGTGTTAAAGAGGGTTTAACTGATATGGAAATGTGAACATGCATGCATATAAATGGCTGAGAAAATGTAACATGTTATCATTCAAGTACTTAAACATGTAATTAATCAAACTTCTGAGTTATATACGATTCTGTTATTCATTCATTACTTCAACAGAAATTGTGTTTGAGCAATATTAGTTTAGTTTATGGAATTGAATTGTATCCATTCATTGAATAAGGTGTTTCTTACATATGCCAATTTGATTCTTAAAAATTTAAATGCATTGGTCACTTATTTGAATATGAGCAATTGGTTGATGTTTACAAGTGCACAAAACTTAAATAGTTTTTGGATCCTTTCGAATAATTTTACCTGTTTGTTTGTTTCTGTTTAGGAATCATTGGTTGTTATTGATCGGTGAGAGATTGCAATTATCTCCAAAGATTATGTTCGGTTTCTGTTGAGAGGTATTTGATATTTGCTGAATTTAATCAACTGCTTGAATTGTAAATGAAATAAACCCTTGTATTGTTGGTTGGAAGATGTTGATGTTTGTATAATATTCATGGTTTACAAACTGTCACTGTAGAAATCGAAAGAAACCATGCAATTTGTATGTTAGTTATGATGATTAACTTCATTGGTTGATAATTTATAGCTTGTACAATTTTTTGTGCAATGGATACAACATCATAAACTAACGTGGTCCATTAAAGGGTATCAGACATTGGATGAAGCACAAACTGCTTATGTCATAGACTCATATAGGCCGACTCAATGCAATGTAGACATTGTCCCCACCGCCAATGAACCCTCCTCTATGCCGACTCTAGTCGCACGATCAACATATGAACAAGTCAATGAAGTTGCAACTTTGCAGATAAACATGGCATGAAGTCAAGCATTTTTACTCATAGCCATTGGCGTCATTTTGAGAATTATTGTTCAAAACATTATCACTATATTCTAAAGCCTTAATGTATGATGAACCAATTACGTTATTAGTTCCAGTAATGCTTAGATGTTTTTTTTCAATGTATGTTGAACCTATAATGTAATTAATTATATGAGTGTATGTTGAATCTATTATGTAATTAATTCTACGAATGCTTAGATGATGTATTTGAATGTATGTTGACCATATTATTACTAATTTTGTATTGATTATCATTAATATTAATATTAGAATTATTGGTCAAAATTTATTATTATCAATATTATTATAATATATTTCTTATTATCATCATCATTATTATTATTATTATTATTATTAAATGTATTATAAAATCTGTATTTATTATTATTATTATTATGATTATTATTAACAATAATTTTTTATTAGTTATTGTTATTATTAACTGTATTATAAAATTTGTATTTATTATTATTGTTATGATTATTATTAACAATAATTTTGTATTAATTATTGTTATTATTAATTAAATTATTATTGTGATCATACATTTTGTTTTTTTTTGTTATTATCAATTTGTTGTATTATTATTATTAGTAGTAGTAGTAGAAGAAGATGTATTGTTATTATTAGTACCACATCCATTTTGTCTTTATTATTATTATAATTATGCTAATAAAAATTATTATTATCATATATTTGGGGTTTATTATAATTAAAATTTATTATTATTATACATTTTCAGCTTATTTATTATTGTTATTCATTTTCACGTTGTTATTATTCTTACTATTATCATCGTCGTCATCATCATTATTATTAATTTTGTATTAATTATGGTTGTTATTAATATTATTATTATTGTTATCGTACATTTTGTTCTTTATTATTATTATAAATTTCTCTTTGTTATTATTATTATTATTATTATATTTCGTAGTAGTAGATGTATTAATATTATTTCTAATCATATTAAAGATCAGGGGCATATTCGTCATTTGTACAAAATTTTCATTCTGCCCCCTGTAACCAAACACTTTCTGTACTTAAAAAAGAGATAATTTTCTTTATTTTGTCAACCATAACTAAATATCTCACGGTCTCTAATTTTGTTTCATTTCTTCTTTAAGTTTATGTTTGGTTTCGTTTCTAAGTATGGAGGCAGCAATGATACGCATCAGCGTAATTCTTAACTCCGAAAAAGAAAAATACATCACTCACTCACTCTCGTGTTGACTGTTTTAGCCGTTGAAAAGGTACGAGTTGACGTGTTCTTTTGTCTTGTAAATTGTAAGATGGGCAAAACAACCTGTGTAATAATAATAGCTTTCATACTTAAAGAGTCACACTCACTTCTCCCAGTAAACTATCTCCACATTACCACATCCACTCCCATTTAGCTTTATATAGAGATAGCTTCTCGGATCTCACTCTCCTCCCACACTTTTCCACTTCTCCGTCGGTCATTGTTCTTCCTCTGTGAGAATCACGAGAGGAGTGATATGGGTTCTGTCTCTCTAAACATTGGAGATGGAACAGCAAGATTCAAGAAGGGAACTTTTTGGTCCTCTGTAGTGAATCTTATGATGATCTTCTGTGTTGTCACAACTAATCTTTTTGCTCTATACGCCTTCACATCCTCTCCCAAGCACCAACCAGATCACGCCACCCACAACAAGAACCTGTCTTTAGTCTCAGAGCAGGTGTCTTTGATCCTGAGGGAGATTAGTTCTTCTCAAAGGAAGCTTGCTAAGATGGAGAAAGAGCTTTTGGGATATGAAACTATTGATATTTCAAGACCCAATATTGCAAATGAGCTCAAATTGTTTTTGCAACACCACCAGCTACCTCTCGGCAAGGATTCGAGAACTGGGATCACTGAAATGGTGGCAGCCGTAGGCCACTCCTGTGAGAAATCTACTGATCTGTTGTCTCAGTACATGACTTACAAGGTCTCAGGGCCATGCCCTGATGATTGGAGTCTTGCCCAGAAGCTGATTTTGCGTGGATGCGAGCCTCTGCCTAGAAGGAGATGTTTTGCCAAGTCTGCTCCTAAGGTGGGTCTGTACCCTTTTCCTACATCCCTTTGGAAACCTGTTAGTGATAAGATTGCTATTTGGAGTGGACTTGGTTGCAAGAATTTTGAATGCTTGAATAAAAAGAAATTGAGTAGAGAATGTGCTGGTTGCTTTGATTTCGTTAATGGATATGAGAACAAAAGGTATGTTACAGCTAGGGGCAAGAATGATTTTCTTGTGGATGATGTTTTGGCTTTGGCAAGTGGAGGAATCAGAATAGGATTTGACATTGGTGGTGGGTCTGGCACTTTTGCTGCTAGAATGGCTGAAAGGAATGTGACTGTGATCACCAACACTCTGAATATTGATGCTCCATTTAGTGACTTTATTGCAGCAAGAGGGCTTTTCCCCTTGTATTTGAGTTTGGATCATAGGTTCCCTTTCTATAACAATGTGTTTGACTTGATTCATGCGTCGAGTGGGTTGGATGATGGGTCTAAACCTGAGAAATTGGAATTCTTGATGTTTGATATAGATCGCATTTTAAGAGCAGGAGGTTTGTTTTGGTTAGATAACTTTTATTGTGCCAATGAGGAGAAGAAGGCTACTTTGACTCGATTGATAGAGCGGTTTGGATATAAAAAGCTCAAATGGGTTGTGGGAGAGAAAGTAGATGCGAATGGACCGGGCAAATCGGAAGTGTATTTGTCAGCGGTGCTGCAAAAACCAGCCAGAGTCTAATAGTTAAATAGTTTCAGACGGAAGCTAAAGGTCAAGGTACTGCTAACAATTCAAGGCTTGGTTAGACAGTATCATTCCTAGGTCATCACATCTTTACAAACATTTGTACAAAACATGCAATAATCAGTTGTTTTCTTTCTCTCAATCTCAAATCCAGTGGAAGAAGTGATATATCATTTTCTTTACTAAATCTGCTGTCATTATCAAATTTCTGCCAACAGTTAAGGTAGCACATGCTCGTCTTAACTTTCTTTGACTAACCAAAAGTAGCAATCAAGCTGTAATTTTTTTGGAGTTTGGGATTTCTGTTCGAAGCTTGATGTTTCGAGGCTTTAAAGTTACCAAAAGTCTGTGATAAGCAATCAATCAAAGTTTGTTGAATTTAATTTTTCTTACTACGAATGTTGGTCTGATGTGCTTTCATACGGAGCAGTCTTTTTTCCTCTCTTCATCCAGATCAATCTCTCTGCTTTTTAATGTTTGAGAATGCGTTGTTTCTGATAGTTATGGTTATCCTGCACTTGTTGGACTTGCATATGTTTCGCACTTTCCTTCCCATCTGATTCAAAGTTTGATAAGCCAAAGCTTCAAGGAGAGAGACCCTTTGTGTATCCAAAATTTTCAACTTTTGGAGTAGTAACTAGAAAATTAAGCATTTGAATCGTGCTAGCTCTATGTATAAACCACTTTTCTTTTGCTTTTTCTTCACCCTGTGCTTCGTTTGTGTTCATTATTATATCTTGTTACCCGTTTACAAGCAAATCTCGTATCTAAGAAGCTATTCTGTTGTTCTTCCTGTAACAAAAGACTCTTTCAAGTTGCCACTTCTTGAAGAAACTTTACCATGGCAAATCCATTATACCCTCCAAGCTTGTACTTGATCTGGGTGGCCCTTTTTGATTGTACCTCTAGTCCCGTCTCTTTATCCATTCGCACAGCCCCCAGTTGATTGATCCAACCTCTAGTTCTTCGCACAAATGGGTCATGATCATGGGGTCAAAAGGTGCTTCTCTGCTAGACTGTTACAAATCATCGCACCTGTGATGTACCTGCACCAGCGCAGCCTCACTAATTGGCAACAAAAGCAGATGTGTTAGCCATTCATTCTTCAAAATCGGATCCAGCAGCCTTAATTAACTGTCTCTCTCTTCCTTTGTGCACCAACGTTTCTACTCGACGGCTCGGAAAGTGGCGCTCGAGCTATGGTGGGCCTGCAACACGCTTATCGGAATCAAGCGGATATGACAATTAAATACTGAAGTTGTTGTGCTTGGCTATGCAAAAGGAGTAATGTAACAATTAATATCCTTTCTCAATAAAACAATTAATATCCTTTTTTATATCAATATTTAGTATATAATATTATTATCCATTTTTTAATTTAATTTAATCTAAAATTAATAAGCTAAATTTAAATTAATTATTTTTGTCTAAGTTTAAATTTTAAGAGATTAATATAAATAATCTTTTAAAAAATTTCTTTTAATTTAATATATTGAAAAATATAGTTTCAATTATTAAATTTAAACAATTAAAATTAAAATAACAAATATTTATATTTCCTTAAATTAAAAATTAAATTGATATCAATTTTACATACTCAATTTCATATTAACCTCGTTGGTGCTGTATTTGAGGAAAAACTCCTTGTGTGATCTAACAGAATTCTTTTTCAAGCTTATTTTTAGTGGCATTTTAGTGATCTTTCAAGTTCTTCATTTGGCTCTTGTCAATCCAAGAGCCCTTGCAAATTCAAAAGGATTTCAAAAAGTTTTTAATCGAACTTATTCATTACCGAGAAGTTATATTGAGAAGATTTTCAGTGTTCTTAAGGATTGATAGAAGATATTGGAGAAAATGATGGTGTTGACTTCTTTTGCTCTTTCTAAATTCTTATGAAAATATTCAAAGAAATACTAAGATATAAATACTTAATACTCACGTCCTTATAAATTTTTTTAAGTCATACTCTCATAAATCATTTTACACATAAATAGCTAATAATAAACATCTAATTTTATCAAACATCTTTAAACAAATCGCTAATATTATTCGCTGGTCAAATCAACTATATTAATATACTGTTATCTAACCGTTGATAGAATCAGCTAACAATTAATGCAATCCGCTGATTGTCAAACAGGGCCAAAGTATTATTTAATACAAAATTTTAAAAATAATATGTATTTATTAATACACATATTAAAAAATATGAAAAAAAATTGAATTGCAATTGTAACAAGGATTTGACGTAAGAAAGAGGAACAAAATGCTCTACATTAGGGATGATAATTGAGCTCGACCTAGCCCAAGGTCAACAAGTTAGGTTTGTGTTGATCGACCCTTAGGTCGGGCTCAGTTCGAACTCGGCCCAGCCTAAGGCTCGATAATTATTGTAAAAGATGATATCATTTTATATTTTTAACTCGGTCCATTTCGGTCAATTTTTTATTTTTAATTAAATTAAAAATAAAAAATTGATTGAAATGGACCGAGTCAGGGTTGGGCTCGAGTTGGGCAATCTTATACCTTGATCAGGCCTAGATTGACTAGGCTCTGGCCTAACCCTACTAGCAATAGATGTTCAAATATGCTCCCGTTTTATCAACTTTGAGATTTTTATGTTGGACATTTTTTACTTTTCCCATAAAGTTTGACAATATTTAATTGCATTTTTCAGTTTTTCAATAACTCATCAGCCAAATTACGTAATTTGATTCAGATAAAGATAATAAAGTGATGCAATAAATAATCTAAGTCAATAGGTCAAAGTCCAGGAGGAAAATGGATCCCGATCAGTGTGGATCGAACTCATATCGAGTCTGTGATGAGAAAGCTCAATATGGAAGTTATAAATAAAGGTTAAGGTCTCCTGCAGTTGCTTATGTCATTCGTAAGCATAAGGATTCTCTGACCCGTTAAGAGAGTTTACGTTTTGAGAAAATTGTATAAAGGCTTTACTGCGTCTTGGTGAGTAGTTCTCGTGAAGGTGGTTAAGGATTCGCGCTCGTTTCAGCTTCGAAAAGCTCGTTTGAAGTTATGGAATCGAAATAAGATATTTTTCGCATTTCTTTTTTGTTGTCCTTTCACGTTCGATCCAGGAAACGTAATTAAGGTCACGTTACGTATTACATGTGGTATTAGAGCAGTAATGTGATCGGGTGGTTAAAAACGAAGATATTTTGATTTTTTTCTCCATAAGGTTTTCAGAGAGTTAACTTCCGTTTTTCGATTTTTTTTCTTGCTTATTATTGCATGAAATTGGTATAAATGTGTTTAACCTTGAGAAACAAGGTGAAAACGAGCCTAGGAGCACAAAAATTTGATCCAAAACTCACCAGAAATCGCCGTTTTCCCACAATGGTGCATCCCATCGTCGGGACTGGTGAATAGTAGCGGGGAACGAGCAACTCATCTAGCGCATGTTACACACTTTAGACGCTGACCAGAAGTTTGTTTGGCATGTGTGCCAGTGTCGATGGGGGTGTCTGCGCATCATAGCACTTGCACGACAAGCGCCCTTCTCTAGCATGTGCATGCTGACGTCAGCAGCTGCATTAATGTCAACCATGCGGAAAATTAAAAATCAAATCTTTTTAGATTTCCCGTAAGGGTGTCCCAGGATGTTTTGAGTCAGTTTCTAGGTCCAAGAAACTTATAAAGTGAGTTTTTTCATTTTTCTAGATTTATTACGTTAGTAATAGATTAAAATTTAACTCCAGAAAAAGGAATTAAGGCGTTCTGAAGCCAATTTTAAGTAAATTTTCATGCTTTAGACATCACATGAGGGAGATACTTCAAGTTTTGGTGTCTCGAGTCTCATGTTCAATGTTTGAGATCGTATGATAGTCACTTGGAAAAGGAATTAAGACATTTTAAAGCCAAGTTTAGTGAATTTTCCTGCAACAAACTTGTCATAAGAGAGATACATGAGATTCTTGTGTCTCGGGTGATCGGTTCAGTGTTTGGTGATGCAAGATAGGCACTATAATGAGATTTTTTCTCTATGAAAGTCTCAAATAAGGTTTTCAGAGAATGTCTTCAATATGAGTATGTGACAATGAGATTGTGCATTCAGGTTTTGCATTTATTGATGTTACATTGTCACATATCATATGCCCATAAAGAATGTGGGGATAATAAAAAGATGCATCCCTTGTGTTTTTGGACCTTTTGGGTGTTGATGAGATTGTAGTCACCACAGTGGTCTTTTGAGTCAGTATTTTAAATTGTTCTGCTTGCATGTTTGGGGATGTCTCTAGTTTTCTGTTTAGTTATTCTGCACACATATGTTAGCCTTACATGGGATTTTGAGATGTGCATAAAGGCATTAGATGGAGGAAAGTCATTGCTTGAATGATCTATTCGCCCACAAGTGGTAGTGTCATAAGAGTTGATGGTTTGTATTCCGATTGCTTTTATGTGGAGGTCTAGTTGCATATATTAAGTATTCAGCCCATAGGTGTTTCATAATATATGTAACCAGATTCTCGGTATAGTTATTATTTAATGGCTTTAAGTATCATTGTTATCTTGTATTTGTGATGATCTTTCTATTGTTATTCTACAGTCAGCTTTTATGTCAACAATATTAGTGTCACCATTGAAACCTGGTCGGTTTCAATACAAAGAAGTGGATAGAGGATGTATTGAATGCTATAGAGATGACTAAAATCGATGTGGCCATACGTACAGATAGAACATCTCCACCTACATCCAGGAGCTCAATAGCTCAAAAAGCAGCTTATGCAGCTTGGGATCGATCTAACACATATCTTACTTAAGTAAGTCTTAATGAAGAGAAATGGATGAGTGGATAAGAAATGGACAAGTGTCTAGGCTTTAAAGTTAAGCTTTAATAATCGTGAAAGACAAGCTGATGTCCTTGTCCTTGTCCTTGTCCTTATACTTCTTTCTTTAGAGTTCCACCAACATAGAGTTTTTCATCAAATATTCACCAAAGTTAAATCTTGCTTTTCTCTACTTGTCATCACTTCCACTTTGATATTTCTTTCTCCTATCCCAAGAAAAACCGAACCTCCATGTCAACTTTCAAGTTGATGTGCGTGGGTGCATAAAGGATTAGGGTTGCGTAATTTTGCAGATATTGCAGCTTCAAACAAGTAGGTTTGTTATGATTGTGTATTTTTTTACATGAAATGATGCATGCATCGTTAGTTCACTGCTAAATGGTTAAGAACAGTGATATTCTTATTTTCTGTAAATCGAATGAGGAGATTAGTGTGACGTACATGGTGATGTTCTTTGGATTTGATGACTGAAATGTTATGGGATAGTGTTAAACCAGCTTTTGGAGTTGAATGAAAACGTGTAATGATGTAAAAGAACGATTGAAGTGATAGTTAGAGGAATAATGAAGAAAATACAAAAGTTAGAAATGCATAAAAATTGAAAGTGAAGAAGTGCAAAAAATGTGACGAAATGCGTGAGTATTAATTTTTGGATGATCATGAAAAATGATAGATTTTTTATTTGGTTGTGATTTAAAGAATTGATGAGTAGTTAAGTTATGAAATGAGAATGAGCATAAAATATGAAGTTTGTTACATTACCCAGGATTGTCATTGAGCATGCATTGTATATAGTCCATTTGTACATTTGTGTATAAATAAATGCTTATAAGTGTGCAATTACTAATGAGTGTGCAAAGTGTGTCTTGCGTAAGTGAGTTGTGTAGGTTAAGTGTCCGCATTCAGGCATTTTCAGAATTTGAAAACAAATGCTAATCTGGAGCGTACTGTGAGTAGACCAAGATGGTCTCACTTCAATGTTTGTTTTGTTTGAATTTTGTATTAATTGACTACTGGATGATGTTATGAATGTGAATGATTGTATTGATTTCCGGACAGAAGGTCCGATTATTGTGATGATTGATTTGGATATTGAAGTGCTACTTGTATGTGAATAAGATGAACTAAGTATACATAACTTGATGATACATGTGTTTTGAATGAGCATTTGCATGTAAGTGAAAATGTGATTCTCAACTTAATGTTGAATGCCGGACTACGGTCCGATGACATGTGAATATGATTGAATGGAATTATACAAATGTGATTGATGCATTCCATTTCATGAATGCATGAAACATAATGGCTGTTGTGACCAGAGTAGCCACCGATCAGAGCTTAAAGCTTAACGAGTGAAAATGAGCTTCGAGTTCAAAAGTGAATCAGAGTCTCAGGCTCATTGTTTAATGAGCCTTGTATCCCCCAAACAGATAAGGGACAGTTATCAATGCGCCCTATATGGGACAGTTCAGGCCCTCGGTCACAACAAAGTAAGAAATGGAAAGTGAGTCTCATGTGCACTACATATACATAATATGAATGATTAAGTATATTGAATGTGCAGTGTGAAATATTGTAAAATGTGATTTATGTGTTACGTGATTGGGTGAGTCATCGATGATGGTCACTCATTGAGTTCGCAAAACTCACCAAAAATTTACAAATATTTTTCAGAATCAGAAGAATAACCCGTTAGGCCAACTGGAGTATACCTACAGC
>JANVCL010000213.1:3819073-3831149 GCA_026546855.1 Erythroxylum incrassatum | reverse complement strand
CGATGATGGTCACTCATTGAGTTCGCAAAACTCACCAAAAATTTGCAAATATTTTTCAGGATCAGAAGAATAACCCGTTAGGCCAACGAGAGTATACCTACAGCATTCAAGTGAAGGATAGAGGTCGTGATCAGTTCGCGTCTGCATTGCATTTCTTTATTTTGTATTGAATTGTATATTCCGCAACTTTTTGTATAAATTTGTATTCCGAAACAACTCAAGTATTTTGTATTTGTGAAAGGGCTCAAATGGCTATTGAAAATACTTATGAAGGAAAGTGGGCCCAATTTGAGTATCGATTTTTGCATATTATGTTTGTGGTTTCAAAAAAAGAAAAAATTATTACCGATATTTGACTGACTAAGTGTTTTAGCATGCCACCCTTGTGGGGCAGGGATTCAGATATCACAGATGATGTCGGGTACGTGTCTTGCGGGAGTGGGGTGCTACATAATGTCTCCTAAAAGTACGTGGTCTCACCTAATGTTGAGATAAGTGCCTTGATAAAAGAATTATTCTCCATGAGGTATACAAGAGAAGGGAAAGTGATGGAGTACATATCAAGAATGATCCACCTTCACAGTAGACTGAAGATGCTAAATATTCATCTTCCTAATGTCTTCATAATTCAACAGACTCTAAATACACTCCTTCAAGAGTTTAGTGATCAGATGACGACATATTATTCGTTGGATAAGGAATGGGACTTCAATGCTTTGATTGCCTATTGTGTTGCTGAGGAGGAGAAACTTAAGTTTGCTACTCTTACAGCCCTCGAAGCAACTAAAGGGACGCAAAGGTGAAGCCCGCTAAGATCAAAGGTAGAAAGTCAAATCTCCACATGTTGATGCTGGTCAATCCAGTATTGGTAAAGGTTACGCGGATATAAATAAGCCAACAATATAAAGCTTAGAAGGAAAGACTGAGACCATCAGGTAACTTCTTGGCCTATCAATTTATAAATCTAATTTTGTGATAGTCACATTAAGTTCTTTATGACTAGATAGTGAAGCATCTGATCAAGATACTCTGTAATGTAGGGGTTCATATCCATGATAAAGCCAAATAAAAGGAAAGAGAAATTGATGTTTGACAACAATGAAGAAGCAGATGTAATATCTATAGGGAATGTATGTACTGAACATTGTTGCAAGGTTCATTATGGTTTTACACGACACATTTTATATTTGATCTTTGCATCAATTTTGGACAAAGAAAGTTCACATTTTGTATTTACTCCTTTTGTTGTATAGTTGTTGTTTAATGCAAAACATAATGATACAACTCTCTTGTCATATGGATTATATAAATTGTGTCTTACCTCGAATTAGATATATGCTTCTTCGTATCTTACCAAACAAGTCAAGAAAGACAGTCTTGATAAAGGACGAGTCATACATGCTGTGACATAAAGTTTAAGCCACGTTTCTAGAGCTAGAGTTGAGAGATAGATTAAGGAAAGCATTCTCTCAATTCTAGATTATGATGATTTGGAAACGTATGATAATCGTTGCAGGGATAAGTTGACTAAAATGAGGAAAAGGGTCAACTCATGTTTCTAGCTTTTTGGGTCTAATATATACGGATATCGGAAGACCTTATACAGTTGCATTGTACAATTCTAAATTTATTCTGATATTTGTTGATGATTATTCCCATTACAGTTTATGTGTTCTTATTTAAAGACTGAAAGTTGAGAATCAATTGGAAAAATTCATCAAGATAGTCAGATCTGATTGTGAAGGAGAATATCATGTCAAACATGGTATTTTAGCACTTGAAAAGGTCCGTTTGCTAGATATATGGGATTAGTTGGAATAGTGACTCAGTATACTATGTTGAGTAGTCCTGAGCAAAATGGTGTGTTGTCGAAAGACGTAACCTCACCTCAAAGGATATGAAGAAGTCAATGCAGAACATGACTAATCTACCTGATTATCTAGACAAATTGCATGATCGTTCTGCTTATTACTATTTAGTAGAATGTCTTGACCACTTTAAAGAGTACATATTATACTGTAGAAAAGGAGGGACCAGAATAATGGAATAATAAATAACTAAGTTTCTAGAATACGATGTCTATGATGATGATAAGCCATTTGACCTTTTAGATGATAGCAGGAAGGATACTACAATTATTATGTGCTTGCTACTCATACAGTCAGATCTGGTGGATCTAGGTCTTAGTACCGTGCCTGTATAAGAACAGGAACTCATTCCTGTACACATAGAGGTTCCTGAGGGTACAAGATCTAATGCAGTTGCGAAGATCCACTAAAGTGAGATGACCTGCTATCCCATTTGATTTCGTAGTCCATTTGGTGAACAAGACTATGATATTAGGCATGTTGCGGATCCAGTTACTTATATAGAAGTTGTTTTTGGACCCAATGTGGATTTGTAGCGGGATGCAATAAAGGACGAGATGCAATTCATAAAGCATAATAAGGTCTGAGAGTTAGTTGATTTGCAACAAAATTGCAAACCTTTCAGTTATAAATGAGTTTCAAGACCTAGAGGATTTCGGGATAAAGTTCAGCAGTTTATGGGCTCGCTCAATTGCTAAAGGTCCATCAAGGAGAAAGGTTGACTTTAATGTTACCTTTCCTCCTGTACCCTCGTAGAATACATTTTGAGTGATTATGACAATTGTAACTCATAATGATATAGAGTTATATTATATGGTTATCAAAACCGCTTTCCTGAATAAAGACCTTTATAAAGAGGTCTATATGGTACGACCTGAAGGATTTCATGATCCAGATAGAAATGACATGGTTTTTATGATAAGAAAATCAATATATGGTTTACATCAAACCTCCCGAAAGTCAAAAAGTGATACCTTACAATTGATGAAGTTGTGACCTCTTTCAGTTTCATAGGAAATAAAATTGAAAGATGCTTGTATCACAAGGTTAAGGGGAGCAAAGTTATCTTCCTATTATTGTGCGTGAATGATATATTGTTCACATTAAATAACTTAATCATATTGCATGAGGTTAAACAACTTTTGGCCAAGTATTTCAATATGAAGGACCTTGATAAAGCATCTTTGTCCTAGGTATGCTAATTCACTAGGACAAATCTCAACACTCATTAGGCCACTAGCAAAGTGCATACATTGAGCAAGTGTTACGAAGGTTTAATATAGATGATAGTAAACCTTTTGTAGCACCAATCTCTCATAGTGAGAGATAATCTTTGATATAGTGTCAAAAGAATAAAGTAAAGAGAGAGACTATGAAGAATGTTTCATGTTCTAGTGTGATTAGTAACCTGATGTATGCTCGGGTAAGTATTAAGTGAGACATTGCATTTACTATTAGACTATTAGGTCAATATCTGGCTAACCCAAGTGTAGACCATTGAAATGCTGTCAAGTGAGTATTGAGAAACTTAAAGGGAACCAAGCATTATATGTTGACATATAGAAAAGTCAATAGTCTAAACCTCGTAAGGAATCCAGATTCAAATTTTTGCTATGTTTCTGGATAATCGAAAGTCCACTTAAGGTTACATTTTTATGTTTGCAGATGGTACAATATCGTGGAAGAGTGTTAAGTAGACATGTGAGACGTCCTCGACCATGCATGCAGAGTGCATGCTATAGGGTTGCTTCATAGGCGATTTGGCTCAAAAACTTGATTTTTGAGTTGTTTGTAGTTGATTCAGTAGCTAGACCCATTTGATTATACTATGATAATCTTGCTGCTATGTTGTTTAGTAATAACAAAAAATATCATAGGGTCTTAGCATTTGGAGTTTAAATATTTGACCATAAAGAACTTAATACGAAAAGGTGACATTAAGTTTTAGAGCATTTAAGGGCTGAGGAAATGTAAGTTGATCCTTTAACTAAAGGACTTCGCCCACTTGTGTTTAAGAGACAAGTATACTGTATGGGTGTTTGAAGTCCTTAGACACTGTTAGCTAGGGGATCATTATGTTTGCTCCATGTACATTTGTCCATTTATAAATTTGATGTTTTATGACAATATGGTGGTTCATCAATAAAAATGATCATCGTTTATCCTTAATAATACTTGTTATCGTACATTGTCATAATACGTATGAAAGTCTTAAGATCTATGTCAATCTTAAGCATTTTAAAAGTCATTGGACATATATATAGATTGATCGTGGGCCTATGTCATTGGAACACAAATAATTTAGTACGAATATCCATTTTGACATGACATAGGGCATATAAGAATTTAATCCCATAAAGGTTCTTTAATGCAATTTGACATTCAGTTAGAGAACATACAAGTTTTCTCCGATGTAATTTAGCATTTGGTGAGAGGAATAAGTTTTCTCTAATGATGTTTAGCATTCGATAAAAGAAAACATGATTTCTCTAATACTATTTAGCATATGCAGTTTAACATAAAGTTTAGAGAAATCGAATCTTACAAACGAAGATGATATAATTTAGATCATACATGTATCATCTTAGTTTACCACACTTCATTTTTCCATTCATGTTAGTGAGGTATTAGATATGTGTGATTGTATTAGATTTGTGTTACACATGACACATACATTTGATACTTTTCAGTATTGAAAGCCTTGTAGGATGAAATGATGGACTTTAGTTATCTTTGGATCAAATGTTTTGTTTTTAAACCTAGTCGAATAATACAGTAACGTGACTTAACGGAGTTTTTAAACAGTTTTAAATTTGAATCAATATTGCAATTAAGTATTGTCTAGGGGGGATGTTGGACATTTTTTACTTTCCCATAAAGTTGGATAACATTTAATTGCATTTTTTGGTTTTTCAATAACTCATCGGTTAAGTTACGTAATTTGATCCGCATAAAGATAATAAAGTAGCCCAATAAATGATCTAAGTCAATGAGTAGAAGTCTGGGAGGAAAATACATCCCGATCAGTGTTAACTAAACTCATATCGAATCTGTGGTAGGGAAGCTCGATATGGAAGTTATATATAAAGATTAAGGTCTCCTGCAGTTGCTTATGTCATTCATAAGTATAAGGATTCTTCGAACCGTTAAGAGAGCTTACATTTTGGAAAAACTGTAAAAAGACTTTACCATGTCCTGGTGAGCAGTTTCATGAAGGCGACGATGGATTCAAGCTCGTTTCAGTTCAAAAAACTCGTTTAAAATTATGGAACCAAAGTAAGATATTTTTCACATTTATTCATTTATTGATCTTTTACATTCGATTTAAAATATGTAACTAAATTCTCATTACGTAATACATTTTACAGAGAGTAATATGAATTTCCTTAGAGATAAAGAGTAAGCATATTGGAATGCCTCGTCAAGAGCTCATGGTGTCACCTATCTTGTGCGGCTACTTAAAATATCTTCAGTAAATTCATTTCTCAACCAAAAGAGGACCTCTATTTATTTATTTTTAATCTGTAACATTTATTAGACTGAATTTTATTTAAACTACTCAATAAAAATTAATTTATATCTCTTCTAAATCCTACAAAGTGCAAACCGGGACCACATGTAACCAATAATAGCAATGAAAATAGATAATTTTATCTTAAATTTGATATGAATGACATAAATTCGAGCCAAATTTAAATTTGTGTTACTAATTTTAAAAATTATAATTTATAAATAAAAAGAAAAATAAAAATTCATGTTTAGATAAATTTTTGATCGAATTGGGATAAGATACTTCAAATCTCAATAAAACTTGGAAGTAGTAACCAGAACATGGCCTACAAGTACCTGCCCGTGTGTCATGACACGAGAAGCAGCTCAGAACCAACTATACAATGCGTATTGTTTGACTCGACTACCTGCATCTACCACTTGACATCTTCAAGTCTCTTGCCAACCTCATCAACTTGTGTGCAGTACAGGACGAAGGTCACTTATGGCTGCTTAGACCAATCCACAATGCCCTTTATAAATATTCTTACGCATTCTCCATTTTCTCATCACAAACGCACATTTCCTTCTTCTCTTGGTAGAGATACTACATTTTTCCTTCAAACAATGGCTTCTACACCAAAACTAATCTCTCTCTCCTTCCTTGTTTGCATCAGTCTCTGCAACGCAGCTGCGTCTTCAAAGCCAAAAGCTCTAATCCTGGCAGTTTCTAAAGATTCTGCCACTCTCCAATACGTGACCAAACTCAGTGTAGGAACACCACTTGTAGAGAAAAGCCTTGTAGTTGATGTTGGGGGGGAGCATTTTTGGATGAAATGCAACGAGGGTTACGATTCTTCCACCTTCAGACCGAGTCCTTGTGGCTCAGCCGCATGCTCAGTGGCCAACACTCGCGGTTGTATCACTAGATGCAACCCAAACCTCGATATCTCGCCAAGGTGCCACAACAACACTTGTTACGTTGTGTCTGTGGAAACAGTCTATGGGAATTCGAAGACTGAAGTGGGAGAGATTTCCAGGGACACAATTGCTCTCCGATCCACCGACGGGAAAAAGGCAGGACCCCAAGTCACGATTCCTAATTTCATATTTGCTTGTGCAAATGCATGGGACATAAGCAATCTCGCTAGTGGCACAAAGGGTATGCTTGGACTTGGAAGATTTGCTATTGGCATGCCAATGCAGCTTTCTGCATCCTTCGGTGGTAGCTTTAGACGTAAATTCGCCATTTGCCTACCCACATCTTCCGAATCCGACGGTGTCATCTTCTTTGGAGACACTCCCTACTTGTTTTACACAAATTATAATACATCCGAATTCATTGACATGTCATCTCGATTTACACACACAAGACTCTACCCCAATACCATTTTAGGTTCAGATATTCAGATCAGAGGACCACCATCGCCTGAACATTTCGTCAAGGTCACTTCAATCCTTGTGAACGAAAAACCCATTCCCATAGACACCAAATTGCTTGAATTCCACAGAAATGGTAAAGGAGGAACTAAAATATCCACCGTCGTCCCTTATACCACACTCGAGACATCAATCTTCCAGGCTCTTGTGAAGGCGTTTGATGAGGGGATTGCTGTCCACAACGCCACCAAGGTCGCACCTGTAGCCCCTTTCACTGAATGCTATGCGACAAGTTCCGTTCCCATGATGTCGGGTCTTGGGCTGGTTGTCCCCGACATTACATTCGTGTTCGAGAACAAGAATGTGCAGTGGAAATTGTATGGGGCTAATTTGGTTGTGGAGATAAGACATGGTTTGTCATGCTTGGCATTCCTCGACGGCGCTGAAGCTCCAATACCAACTACTCCTATAGTTATAGGGGCATATCAATTGCAGGATCAGCTACTTGAGTTTGATTTGGCTTCTTCTAGGATGTCCTTCACTCGCACACTTCAGTTGCCTGATAGCCAGTGCTCCAACTTCAAGCTCTGATACTTTTCTTTCCTCTTCTTTTCTGGCTAGTTTGAAGTTTGTGTGATTAAGTTGCAAAACTCTACTTCTTCTTGTATTGTATTAAAAGCATTGCCTCTTATCCGTACATGATTATTAAGTATATAATAATGACTAATCGGATTTACGAAAACAAAATTTTATTCTGTCATCCCTCCCATCCAAGCTCTCTTAACTTTGAGTATTGTTACTTTGTTTAATATTATGGTGTCTTATTATGTTCAATAAATTTTAACTATTTATTTATGTGGGTCTTACATGAGTCCCGCAAAATAAATAACTAAGATTTTATAAGACAGAATAAGACAGAGTAAAATTGGACAGAAGATTTGAACTCCTTAACTTCTATCTAATTATCACATTACGCCTGTGACTTATTGCTTATAGGCGTGACTTTATATTTTCTATTTATCGCTCTTCACTTACTTATCACTTCTATGACACATATATTTTTTATTTAATCAATTAATTAATTATATTTAATTAAAATGAAAAATATGTGTCACGCTTATGACCTTAATTGTTATTAATTAAGTATTGTCACACCTGTGACACCTATATATATTTATAATTTTTTATTAAATATAATTAATATATAATTAATCAATCAATTAATTAAAACATTATTAATTAGTTGATTAATTAAAACATAATTAATTAATTAATTATAATATATTTAACACATGTAAAAATAAACAAATATTTAATTAATTAAACGATTGCTTAATCAATTAAAATCTAATTAATTAATTAATTACAATTTTAATCAATTTTGAGTGAAGTAATATGAGATGATTATATATAAAGTTTTTACATTCAGAAGGTGCTTATGAAATGATTAAGTGATTGCATTGTTAAGGTGTTTGTTTGTTTGTTTGTTTTTGTCAGAAAAAGAATTTCCATTAATAAGAACCACCAAGAACAAGTACATCAATACAACAGAAAAGAAAGAAGCAAGAAGTAAAATACACAAGAGAACTAACTACTGTAGCCTCACTATCATCTCACTTCAATCCTCAACGATAAAGGAGGTGCTGGCAATCCATCTCGGTTCAAAATGCCAACTAGAGAAGATGGGGTGTTAATACCCAATTACCTAAGCACATCTTCTTGCAGGCTTGCTTTGCTAACCAATCAGCTGCTCTAAGGTGCTTGTTGAAGCATGATGAATAATGTGATATATGAGGCATAAATATGTATGATGTGTTATATTAATTGAGCTAGGTTTTATTCATGTCATATGTATGATCAGTTTTGAGTGAACATATCGATGATGGTTCGCTCATTGAAATTGCAAAACTCATCAAAATTACAACGTTAATTTTTAGGTACTAAAAAGAGACCTTGCTTGTAAAGTAATCTAGTTGAAGTTTAGTATCATCCATTTTAGGACCAAAATTTGGCTCAAAGTTTTGATCAGCTATCATATGAGGAGTTTTGATAGAGTATTTTTATATAATTTTTCATCTCATGTAGAATATTTTGTATAAATAGTGTGAACGCAAATAATTTTTGTATTGTAACTATATAGATGGTTTGTAATGAAATGACAATATAAAACATGTTTTGTTAATGAAATAAGATATGTTAACATTTTAAATACTTATGTTCTTTATGATATCATATAAAGTGAATATGATTGCTTTAACATGTCATTCTTGTAGGATAAGTACTCGGATATTCTAAAGAATATCAGACTTATGTCTTATGATAGTGGGATGTTACATCAAGACTCGTTTTCAAATACCTTATCTTCGTCGACATATATAAAAGCTGTCTACTTAGCTTTGTATTGAGGGCCATTGTGGCTTTTTACTTACTTTGTATTTTTTTTCTTTGAGCGCCTCATTTAGCCTTTTTGATTTTGTTTGTATTTGAACCTTCCTTTTTATTTATAAGTTTTTATTCCCCTCAAAAAATAAAAATATCCCATAGGTTTTTGAAGGTTTTCGAGTGTGACAACTTGAATGACCACTGTGTCATGACAATTTAACGGGCTTGCATGTGTCTGCTTTGGACACTCTCAATGCAAAATACAAATATGTCATAGGGTGAATAGGCCTCCCAAGTTGGAAGCATGACCACGAGGCTTGTCAAGATCAATGGGCCTGAATTAGCCTTCCCTTGTAAATCCAAGCTCTAAAAAAATCTTCAAATTAGCATTAAATTTCAATTTTATTAATAATCTTAAAAAGTGAGTTAAAAGTTTTAAAAAGGCAAATAATATTATATTAATCCTATAAATATTTACAAAATTTATTTATTTTTCATTCAAAATAATTTTATTAAATATTCAAAGAGTTATTACAGAGAATTCTACAATTATAAAAAATCATAACAATCACATGATTTTTGTGTGATTTTTTAAGTGTCACAAAAATTAAAGATTAAAAAACTCATCCAATTTAGTCAATTTAATTGTAAAAATCTTGAGTTGTCTAATATTTCGGTTTGATTTATTTTAATAATTCTTATTATTAAAAATTAATTAATTAATTAGTCAATTTTTATTAATTAAAATTTTTATAAACTAAGATAAATTAATTAATTTTTATTTAACAATCTCTCTTTTCAATTAAACTTCAAATTTTTTGTTAGTTAAGAATAATCTCTTTTAATTGTATTTTAAAATCTTTAATTTTATTTAGTCTTTAACTGATTTTATGATAATATTAAATCTTTTAAAGGTTAAATTTCTTATTTTATTGATCATATTTTGAAATAATTGACAAAAATTAAAGAAAATCTCATAGGAGAAGAAAATAAACTATTAGATATTTCTGAGAAGAAATCTGTAAAGAAATAGACACATATATGTGTAATTTGCAAGGATGTGAAAATCGGACCGGACCGACTGGTTCGATCGAAAATCGGCTGAACCGATCATGTGTCTGGTTCGGTTTTAGTAAATAACCTTGAATGTAAAAACCAGCCGGTTTATCAGAGAATCGGCCGGTTTATCCAAGAACCGGTTATTTGATAAACGATGAAGAAGATAAAGCCGGAGCTCTTTAGCTTTCCTTTCACTTTATCTTCTTCGCCCTTGTAGTAGCCGAGGACGGAGGAGCATGAGGAGCATTGCGGTAGCGGAGGCGGAGGCGGTCCCTGGGAGAGAAAAGGTTTAGTAGGTACGGTGGTGGGAGAGGCAGACGTGGAGGCGGAGGACTGAGGAGGTGGCCAGAGGGCAGAGAGATCGGAGTTCATAAAGGCCTCCATCACGGAGGCATTCTCATCATTCCA
Organism: Erythroxylum incrassatum; assembly: GCA_026546855.1. Classification (NCBI taxonomy): domain Eukaryota; kingdom Viridiplantae; phylum Streptophyta; class Magnoliopsida; order Malpighiales; family Erythroxylaceae; genus Erythroxylum; species Erythroxylum incrassatum. Next base: position 3,820,563 of record JANVCL010000213.1, on the reverse strand, counting down.
AAGGTTCATGGTCGCCGGCATTCGGTAGTCTGTCAGTCCATACACCAAATGAAAGGCGTAGAGAGAGAAAGTGACGGTGGATATTAGAAAAAGAAAGTAGCGGTGATGTGGAGATAAGGAGAGTGTAGTGATAATTTCGGGTGCATTTGGGCATGGGCTTTATTTGAAAACTATCAATTCCAATAGAATTTCGGGTGCATTTGTTTGACATGAATGGAATGTTTCAATAGTTAATATAAAAGATAATTAGGTTGAGTCCATTTTATAAAAAAATATATAAAAGCTAATTAGGTTGAGTCCATTTTATAAAAAAAAATATTAGTGTATTTTTCATTTCTATAAAAAAATTTATTTTTATTTATTCTTATAAAATTTTCATCTTTGATAGCGGTTCACTACCGGTTAAATTTCTAAAACTTAAACTTTTTCTTCAACCGGTTCAATGTCCGATCCAATTTTTAAAATATTGTAATTTGACAAATACAGAAATCGGTCAACCTCCGGACCTTAGATACGGAGATTCGCTGATAGTGACAGAACGACGAATGAAAATCATGCTTGCAATAAAATCCCTGAACGAATCAGCGTCAGTTTTGGCGCCTATATATAACGGAGACTCCCCACTTCGTCTTCTTCACTTCACTACCTGTTATACAAAACCTTAACCTCCGCGACACTTCCAAACAGCAATGTCACTTACGGTCTCCAACACCCCCGCCAGCTGTGAGTTCAAGGTTAAGGACTCTCACAAGCTGACTTCGGGCGGGTAGAAATCGAGCTAGCCCAGATCAAAATGCCCAGTCTCATGGCTTGCCAAGCCGAGTTCGGTCCAAGCCAACCACTTAAAGGAGCCAGAATCACTGATTCTCTCCATATGACAATCCAAACTGTCGTCTTGATCAAAACCCTAACCGCTCTTGGCACCGAGGTCGGGTGATGCTCCTGCAACATATTCTCAACTCAGGACCACGCAGTCGCCGCCATTGCCCGTGATTCTGCCGCCGCATTCGCATGGAAAGGCGAGACTGTCGAGGAGCTAGATAGTAACCAATAATTGGAGCTTGTTTGGGCCTAAATGGATTTGGTTCAGCCCGCTATGCCTAATTTCGTTGAAAGTGCTTCCTTCTTGTCTCGAGTGGCTCCATTAATAATGGTCTAAGAGTTATTTAGTTTTATTTTTATTTTTTGGTTGTGGTTTTTATTTTTCATTTTCTATTTTCAGCTTTTGTTTTTTTCAAACAAAACAATTATATTGTTATCAATAATAATAATTATATATTAGATAAAATTTAAAAATATATTATTTTTAGTTACATAAATTTATTTTAATCTCATATAATATTTATTAACCCATTATTAATAAAATTATTTTATTTTATTAAAATAAATAATTTAAACATTAACTTTTATTTATAAATCAATATTTATTTTAAGTATATTTTAATTATTAAATCAAATTTTATTTGAAATTTATATATTTTAAAGATATT
>JANVCL010000213.1:3774564-3797677 GCA_026546855.1 Erythroxylum incrassatum | reverse complement strand
ATTATAATTAATTATATTTAATATTTTAATTACTAAAGAAAAATAAAAATATTATATTATTTTGCTAAAAATAAAAATTATTTAAAATTTTATTTTACATCAAATTTTAATATATTATAATTAATTATATTTAATTTTAATATATTCGAATTAATTATGTTATTTTGCTGAAAAGGGGAAAATAAAAATTTGTCAAATTTTTTGTATCAAAATTTAATATATTCTAATTAATTATATTTAATTTTAATGTATTCTAAATAATTATATTTAATATATTTAATTAATTATATTATTTTACTAAAAAAGGTTTCATTCCTCGCATATTTGGGACGTATAGAGTAATCTCCAAAACTTAAATATCAAAATATTATTTATGCAATAATAATATATAACCAACTGACGTTTTTCATTTTCATTGTCAGCCATATCTTTTAAACCCATAAACCTAGAACCCCTTATTGCTGAAAAAGGAAAGAATTCTCTTTTTATAAATAATTTTCTTTTGATTCATATATATTTTTAATTAGTTCAAACACTTTTATTTATAACACCCATTTTTGCATTTAAAAAAAAACTCTTATTCTTGTAATTGTGTTAATATCATTAACTCTTCCATTTTCTTGTACATAAACAACATACCGAGGTAGCAAAACTGTTTTAATTACATCTGATGTACATACCAAATGATTCCATTGAATGTAGCTTTACATTAGGAAGACCTCAATTTCTGCATCAATGACGAAAAGTGTTTGCAAAAGAAGATGATGGGCAGTAGAAATGGGAAAAGATATACAAGATGAAGGTCTCCTTCTCGATGTTTTTCGAGTTGAATGACTCAAAAACTAAATATTTGGTTGATATTACAAAATTACAACAACCAGATCCGCTTGGATCCTAGAATATAGTATACACATTAGCTCATTTCTGTAAGAACCATCGTCCCAAGAAGGCTCAACGTTGCAACCAAAGTTAATTCCTTGCTTGCCATTACCAATATCATCTTAATAGACGTGTAAATGAAGTCACAGGACAAGGCTGCACAATCAACCCTTGAGAAGGCTTATTAATAAGCTTTGATAACGTAATGCATGCCTATACCTGGAAAACATGCTCTCAAAGACCAACCCATTTTACCCATCTGAAAATTCGACCAACTCGGAATGGCAACTCATAATCCTTGGTAACAGCAGGATCCCTCCTTGCTGTCTCAAGTTCAGACCACGCATACACACCACGTTCTTGGCTACTACCAGGCACAGTGTTGTCCAGGATGACAGCCACAAGAAATGCAATTACCATGTTCAGTGATAGTAGTGTGTTCAGAATGTAGTTTAACTGTTAAGATAAAACGCAAATACCAGAGAGGGTTAGCAAGCACAGATATATGCCAGTAAAAGTATATTGCAATGGCACGTTGTGCCATTGACTCTCTTCCGAGATAACCAGTAAATTTTGAACATGACAATGCTAATACAGGTAGGAAAGAATCAATACTTCATAGCTTCAATTGGTGAAAACTGAAAAGGAAATCCAAATGAAATTTCTGCATTTTTATGTTCTATAAATCAAAAGAGCAGAATTAGATAGCTCATAGAGATAGAAACTAAGTTGAAGCAGCCACAAAGAAATCTGACGTGAGCTTTATCTCTTAAGCCCTCAAAACTTTGTTGTGGCACACGTAAAGACTGAAGGGGATAATTTTGATGAAAATGTATAAAGATGAGTGCAAGCATACAAATGAAGACAGGGAATGGCGAAAGCGATTGGTGCTTTAAGGAAGCTTCTCAATTGTATGAATCTTAGATCCAACCAAAAACATGATGAAAAGAATGGGTACGAACAAAAAGCATACCCCTCCATATTTGCTGCGGATTGGTCCATGAGAGGCCACAATGTACGGCTGAAAGTAGCTTGGAACGGACAAATTGGTATTGGGAGAGATATCATATTGCTGAAAGTATGCTGGTATTGAAAGTGAAAAGAACAATGACAATCCAACTATAATGATATTCCTAGAGCTTCCAGCCTCACTGTATCGCAGGTTTGACAATCCTAATGCTGTTAGCATTGCCCACATGACACAGAGGAGTGCAGCTACCATGACTTGCGGAATTGAAGCTAAAAACCCTCCAACCTTGCCTGTAAGTATACCAAATATATCATCAAGCAAAAACTACAGGAATATGTTCTGAATAAACATGGTGAGAGTCAACAGCACTTATCCACGCATCCCATGGCTTTTATTTGAAGTAGACAAGGAAAAATAAATTGTATGTTATGCCTTCTATCCAAAATGGGATCATAGTTTTATGAACAATTTCTAATTGATGAACACTTACCTACAACTGATAAAAGAATCAAAATGCAAGCACCAACTTCAATTGCTCTGCGGCTTCCCATTTTTGTAACAGCAATAGTGTGCACATTCTCAGTTAGAGTTGTGGAGCCAGTTCCGGTCCCCCAGAGACCAGCCAAGATGCTTGAAAGGCCCTCAAGACCAATCCCTCGACTAAGAACTCCTGGAGTTGGAGGTCTAGATGCCACCAACAATGACGTTGCATGATATGAGCCAACCTATACTTAAAGTTATAGTTTATCAGTCTAACAATTGTAGCAGTGGACTTAAAAACCTCAAAAACATGCAGCATTATAGTTTGAAATAATTGATTACTCGCAAAGAAATCAACTACTAGGAAAAGAAGTATGTGAAAAATTTTAATTTTAATAAGACAAATGTGGCGATGGAAAACAGAGCTCCATTCACAAGTTAGTACTTTTCAGATAACAAACAATGTGCATCCTACCATAAAGTAAGAGAGGCTACAGTCACGATACTATAACCAGATGAACACTCCAACCCCGACTTTAAACTTGTAGCAGTACAAATCTGATTTTCTTCCACTTCTATCAGTGACATTTCAAATTATTCCAGATTGTATTTAGTGCACATTTAGATACTAACCAAGGGCAAGATGAAAACTTATAGCAAGAGCCAATTAATAGGACAATGCATATCTATATGGTGTGAAAGATTATAACAATTTTAACAATTGACTGGAAACTAACCGAATCCACAGATGAGATGATGGACACAAAACACATAACAAGAGCCATTTTCCAGGTGAAGATAGGAGTACCCCACTGCAGTGGGTATGGAAATCTAAACCATGGGGAAGATCTCAACGCATGAGAAGTATCCACTCGACAATATTTCATCCTGGAGACATGCTTTCTGCAGTGCTCACTCACAATATTTGATGCAGGAACCTTTACATCACAACCTTTGTAACTATAAGCTCCTGCTTCGGTCAGAAGGAAGGCAGCTGCCCATGTGATTGCTAGACCTAATGGAACCTGAGAAGGAAATAGTAAATAACCATATCAAGTCATAAATAGATCAATATGAATCAACAAACTAGCCCTAAGACTTGACAAAGCAAGTTTCACCATCAGACATATGAAGACATGCTGCTCGTTTAGTCATCAACCTTACCACCCATAGCATTAACATGAAAACTACATGATGAGGTTAGATGATCATGGTCAACATGATATTTATACAGAAGGACTTATCTAGATCTTATAATCAACAGTAAAGTTTGGGACCTTCAAGCGTGAGAGAGTTTGTCAAGGATCCCCACTTTTGTAGGAGAACTGGCATCAATATGTGCCAATAAAGCAAAATAAGAGAAACAGTACATAGATAAAGTAAATAATAAGAGAGCTAGAAATGAAAGAGAAGAGAGGGGCCAAGAAAAGAAGACAGAAGAGATGAGATGATTAGGGGAACTTAAAGAGACAGGGAACAGAAAATTCAATTTTCCTGATATATCAAAATAAAATTCATACCACTTTGTGAATGTTAATAACATTGAGAAGTAAAATTTAAAACAATAAAGGCCTGGAACAATAGGGTTGTAGAGGCTTATGAAACAGGTGGCGGATCATGATTCATAATTCTTACCATGTTGAGGTATAGATTATAGAATCAACAATTACTCAAAGGCTCTACGGAGTAAGCTGTTACAGAAGAGGGAATTCAGAAGCAAATCAAAGGCTGGGGCGAAGAAAAGAGCTAGGCTCATCAGTGCTCTGCATACCATCATATATAAAGGGAGAGAAATAGTAGTCTTTGAATAAGCTCTTTCTAATTCAGGAAATTTTTTTGAGCAACTTCCTCTTTGTGAAGCATAAAGCAGTTAATGGACCTAAACTTTTTCCAATCAGTTCAACATGTTGATGTTAATTTACTAGTTTGAGTACTGTCTGTGATAAGCAGTTCACCTGCTTAGTTTCTCCTTAGATAACTGAAATTAATGATTCATCTAAGGAGAATAGACTGTTAAATGACATCGAAGTGTGAACATAAGATCTCCTGATCACAAAGGTGATAGAGAGAGAGCGCGCGCGAGAGAGAGAGAGAATGGGGGAAGAAATGGTTTGCAGGAGATGCTAGGTAGTCAAGAGATGAAGCTACTAAGAAAATCCCAAATAGGTTTCACATTGAGGTCCTCAAACTTCTAACTTTGAGTATAGGACTTCTGCACATAATAAATAGGACAGCTTACAGGTATGCCCATCCACGCGGGAATGACAGAACCATCAAAATGAAAATTTGAACTTACCGCATAAATTAGAAATATCCGATGACCAATCACAGATACCTTCCGCAGGTACTGCAAGAGATATAAAAGATATTGTAAATGCTTCTATATGCAAGAGAAGAAAAGAGAAATGGATTGCCCGAAATTCAGCAGTGAGAAGTTTCAACATCAAATATGAAATTGAACATAATTTCTCAAGTGGGAAGTTGAATATATTTTCACCCAACTTACAAGAGCAAATATAATAACCAGAAGGATTTGAACTGCACCAATCTCAACACAGGTACCAACTATTGGGAAACCATAGCTATAAAAGGAAAGGCCAACAGCGGCAATAGTTGGGGCAACAACCACCGGATTGATTAACCTGAAAAAAGGAATGGTAGGGCAAAATTGAGTTCGAGTTATTGGCAATATGCTGCCAAAGGCTCTTCCTGGACAAAAATTTTACTATTTTATTAGCATTATCAACCAATGACATATCGACATTCAAATGGAAACCATCCCCATTTATAAAAACTTTGCAGCGGTCATGGAAAGAGAGAACAGAAGTTACAACAGAATGGATTTTTGCATCATATCTCAAAATTAACAAACAATGTGACTGCAAGCCTATATGGCTGAACTAAAAGGTTGTAATTATTGCAAGATTGCACAACCAATAGCTCCAACAATGACAAACAATTGTAAGGGTTAAAACCATAATATTCATAATTGCAGTTAACAATCTCCGAAGTCCTTTGGTTGAAGATTGAAGCAAATTGATTCTGAAACAAGGTGTGCAAAACCTAATCAATCTGCAACTCATGCAAATAAGATTTTATCCAAGCACGTTTTAGTATCAACCATGAAAATGAAAATTTTCCTCTTTAGAGATGGACTATAAATGTTTTACAATGCAACAGTGAGTTACACTTGTCACATGGAAAATAACATATTAGTTTTTAGAATTGTGAAAATACATAGCTGCCTTTGAGCAGAAGATTCAATCCTGAACTAAAGTGATTCCACGCTAAATAGATATAAGTAGAGTTGTATACATTTTCTTTCATCAAATATCCACAACAAAAAAGTGCCAAGGGTGCACAGAAAAATATAAAGATGCATCTCATGGTCCAAAACATATATCACATTTAAGCTTCTTGTATTAAATCCAAAAATTGATGTTCCTTCTATATCCAGAGTATAGAGCTACAGCTATTGAGCAGATGAATGTGTTTTCTAAGTACTGTCAGTCATCCCTGAGCCTCATATGTACGATGCTTAATAAAATCATATGTAAATATAATCAAATAAGGATATTAAGGAAGAAACACTACTAATCAACTGAGTGACAACTTGTGCACACCAAAGGTGATCTTTCCCAACAACCATGAGAATGTTAACTCAACTTCGATTAAATAACTGATATGTAAGCAGGCAGTGAAACAATTGTGTCCAATCCACGCAAAAATCAAATGTTCATACACTATGCTGAAATGACAATTTATCATAAATAACGTGAGAAATAAGTTGAAGAATTACCTCAAAAGCACTGACATGAGTCCACTGTATCCAAGTAATGCTTGAAAAGTTGAAGCTATGATTATAGCACCTTGTAACTCCTTCATGATATGCTTGAAGTTCTGACAGTCGAAATAATTATTCAGAAGATTTTCCAACACAGAGAAATAAATAGAAGAAGGAATCTTCTCTTAGAATTATGCTGAAATTGCTTTAACAAGTTTCCTGTATCTATAAACCATAATACCAGTAATAAATATATACTAATCAAAGAGACAGATCAAATTTCAGTCATATACTATAATCAAATGACTATAGCTGCCCCACAAAGTACTCTACAAGGTTTTTGAGGTCCCAACAAACAATGAAGACAATTCAACCATTTGTCTTAAAAATGGATAATTTAATGTTCATAGGATAGGCGCTTTAACCAGTCAACTGTGTTGTGCCATGACTACTAGCAGTTCAATTGGCACAAATCATATGAACGCAAAAATAAAAACTTAAAAGGAATGCCAAGTAGCATTATTTTCCAAAGTCTTCTCATTTATAGACAATAGGACAAATTTACATGAAATGCAGCATTTTGATGGCATTTGGGCATTCCTTTATTGGTATTTTTTCAACCTTTTTGCCAATATTACTACATCAGACAGTTACTGAATTAGTTGAGTTCTATATCACAATATGAAGCAGCAAAACTGCAGGTACCATATTTACATCTTAAGAGCATGTTGATAAAGGTCAGTAACACCACAGTCCAGTCAACTTATTCTTGGTATTGAGATTCCCAAAGAATATAAAAAGATATGTGAAAGAACTTATCATTACTAAATCCTGAGATTGCCTTATGCAGACAATTCAAGTTATTTAAATCAGGAATTTCCACATTACAATATCTTAGATTAGAAAATCTGTGCCCTTTGCCACCTCAAACTATCAAATGGTCAGATAATTCAAATAGATTAATTTATTTTGACCAAGAAAATAGATTAACTAATCAACATGGGGCACATCAGCCGTAAAGAAGGGAAGCATATGTGACATAAGAAGTAACAAGCATAACAAGACAAACTCAGCTTCTACTCACACGCTAAATACCAAACAGGAAAGGGCAACCACTTGCATATCCAGTTAACAGAAACTCGGAAAAACAACTTACATTTCCCTTTAGCCCTAGAAACTCCGGGGAGTTGATTATTGCTAATGCTGGTGCAAGGTAAACAAAAGATGGACCTTGTATCAACGGTAACCTTGACCCAAAAGATGTATGCAAAAGTGTAGTCACTCCCGAAACAAATAGGACAGTTGACACCAACATTGCACTATCCTCCTACACCAACTAAATCCAATCAGATCAAACTATGGTGCAACATCTCCAACCAAGGAAGAAGTATAATTAAAAAAGAAAATAAAACATGAAACATAAGTCATAACAATATGTAAGTACTCACGTGAGTGCCACCCATTGCAGGAACTATTACGAGTGGAATGAGAATCAACGAACCTAACATAGAAAGGTAATGCTGGAATCCATAAAGTCCGATGGGCACTGCAACGTTACAAAAACAAACATAGGCCCACATAAATTGGCAATAACGTAGATAATAACATATTATCACACTAACTGTTCATAACCAAAAAGTGATAAAAGCTTAATAATTTAACGAACAGTATTTTTAACCTGCCCATCAAGTCTCATGAGAAAAGACAATCCTGAGAAGATCAAGTTTTGAAACCTTCTTATAGAAGCTCATATACAAAAGATTCTCATACAGCATAGAATTAAATCAACAGTAAACCCAAAGTCCCTAGCAAGCCACCAAAAGAAACCTTATACGCGGGCGATATTTTTTTAAGTCAAAACTCCCAAGTCTACGACTTCAAGAGTACCCAACTCGCATAAACCAGAAAAAAAAATGAAAAACTCACCAAGACCGGGGGAGTCTCGAAGTTCATACTTCATATGAGAAGGTCTTCCAGGAAACCCGTCATCCTCCACATTTTGTGGCAAGACATCAACTACTTCCTCATTCCTCGCAGTTCTTCTCGGAGCATCAGTCGGACCCTGCCCATTGGCTCCATTACCCGATACCTTCTTCGGAACCCCGCCACTGTCCGAATCCCTCCTCTTCTTCACACTCTGCTCTTTATTCCCCTGACCAGCAGTCCCGTTCACCGTGGCCGATGCCGGAGACGGCTTAGCCCGCACCCGACCCGCTTCGAGGTCCGGTTGGGAATCCGGTTGCCGCTCTTTGGGCTTCGGTGTAAGGGAAATCTGGCCGGAATCGCTGGCATTAGTCTCGCCGGAGAATTTTGGTCTAAACCCAGTTCGCTTAGCCCACGAGGACGGCGGCATTGGGGATGCTTCCGGCGGTGGCAGATATGGACCCTGCTTGGGTCGGGTTTTCGGTTCGGAGTTGGACATCGATTTCACTCCTCCCTCTCCTAGAAATGCATTAACAATGGTAGATGCAGCGTAGATCTGGCAAGGGTTTTGTGAGTGTTGTAGGATTTGTGGTAGGCCAAGCTCGTGTATAGAGAACAACGATACACAAGATTAGAGAGAAACAGAGGAGGAACAGTATCAGTTAGCTCAAGCTTGAGACTGAAGAGTGATAAAGAGGAGAGAGGGAGCAAGTGACGAAAAATGGAGTACTGTGGTGGAGGAGTTAAAAACGCGTATTTTTTTCTCATTTATTTATTTATTTAAATTTAATATCTTATTCATTTATTTTATTATTTCTTCCGAAATTATCGGGGACGATGTATTTATTAAAAGTTTATGTCTTGTAATAAATGACACATGACTTTTTTCTCGGATATGATTATAAATTACACATCCTTATTAGACATGTAATAATTGACTCATTCTTTGTTTTAAATATATTTTTAACCTAATATTTCAAAAAATTATATATTTTTTAATGCTTTAAAAATTAGACCAGACATTGAATCAGTCGAAGGAAAAGCTTAAGGTTTAGAAGTTCAACCGGTTTTACCCGTTATAAAACCGGCATATATTAAATAAGAAGTAAAACTTATAAAAATAAGTAAAAATATACCAATATTTATTATTATATAATAAATTAATAATCGATTAGTGTAATAGAATAGTAATTTATTTTAGATTTAAATTTGACATATATACATACATATTAATTTATTTTGAAAGAATTTTTTTATTAGTTAAGCGTAAGATTGCATACACTAGATCTTCTCATACCCCGTTACTAATCATTGTTGTACTTGTTGTTTGAGTCATTAACAACAAAAACAACAATAATTTAATAAAAAATTCCACTAACGTGAGATCCAGGAAAGTTCAGTGTATGCAATTAAATCATTTTGATAGACCTTTTAAAGAAAAAAGATAAATAAAATTGATACACTTTAATTAAATAATTATCTTATATATATAATTATTGATGATTTACAATAATTTGTAAATATTAATTAAGTTAAATATGTCACCTAATTTAAAGTTATTAATTTGTTAAAAATATATATTTATAAATTATTGCATATATTAAATAAATTATTAAATATGCAATTAAAGAGTAATAATTGCAAGGAGGGGGGCGAGGAATGTTAAGGCGTAAATTTGGGGCGTGGGCCTTAATGGGAGATGAAATCACAAGAGCATGGTTTTCTGGTGACTAAGAGTTAAAAAAGGGTTAGTCACAGAAATTCACTGCTTTGAATTCATACCTCAATAGCCGATGGGATTGGAATTTGGAAACCTAAAAGTATTTATAAAAAACTGAACTTTGAAAAAATGGCATTCAATGCCTATTGATACCAACATTTAGGGGAAAGCTTGCCTTTTTCCTAGTGCTAGTCTCTCAATCAATCCAAAGTCCCTTTCTTCCATGACCTTAGAAAGTGTAAAAGCCAAAAATGTCATGCAATGACTTTAATTTCCCATGCACAAAGTTCGGACTAAATCTTATCTTTCCAAGTACTTCAACGTTTATTTACTTTTTAATTTTATCAAATAAAGCTTATAAATTATACTTCAATATAAACTTTTTAACCATTTAATGATAGTAAGATGCATATTAGTAATGTTTTTAAAACCTGATTGAAAGTTAAACCGATAAGATAAAAGGTTTAAGGTTTAATCGGTATTAAATCGACTAAAGATTGAAAAAATTAAATAATATGAAATATATTTTCAAGAAATCGGCCTTACCCATCAAAAATTTTAAAATTTAATTGAAAAGGATATTATTAAATAAAATTTATTTTATTTATTTTTGTTTATAAGAACTTATTAATTAATAAAAAATGACTAGTTAATTAATAAATTGATCGGTTTTTAATAACAAAAGTTATTAAATTAAATCAAACAGAAAAAAATAACGGTTCAATATTTTTATGGTTAAACCTACTAAACCAATTAGATATTTTAATCAGCGCATATTAGGCATCATCCACATTAAAGTTTGCCTAATTATAATTCATAAATTTAGTATTTATTTAATAAAAGTAGAATCTAAATTGTTAAGTAAAATTTTAAAGAAATTAATGGATTAAATTAATGTTTTTCTTTAATAAATCAAGATAATGTAATTTTAATTTTAACGTATAAACACACAACTTCCCATTTTGTTATCCCATGATAAAAGATGCCACGCTTCAAATGCAGTCGCTGTCGTTGCTTCCTTTTACTGTCGTTTTACATACGCACAATTGATGGCATTGGTACGTGTTTTGCATCCTTACCAATACATTTACCAATTATCAAACAACTTTAATTATTTAATTACGTTTTAAATTTTTTAATTTGTTTTATTTTAATAACTCTTATTGTTAAAAATAATCAATTTATTAATTAATTGATCTATTTTTTTAAGTTAATAAGTTCTTATAAATTAAAATGATTAATTAATTTTTATTTAATAATATTTTTTAATTAAGTTTTAATTTTTTATCTTTATTAGTTGAACCCTTTTAAGATTTTGTATTATCGATTTAACTTCTGTTCAATTTTTTTTTTAAATGATCAAGTACCGTGTGTTGTGCATCCTTAAAGATAAGAATGCAATAGTTCCGATTAGATATTACCCTCGTACTAATCTTGCATTAGTAGGTAGAGCACATTTAAACATACGAGTCCCATGGTCGCATTAATTTTTTAAGATTCTAACTCGCAATTCGAACTCACAATGTTGAGTTAACTTAAGTCTAACCTAATGACTTTGATACCACTGAGCTCCCATAAGTGCTTATGTTGAAACCAAATCTTAAAATCCATAAGGTTTGGCGATGGCAATGGTTAATGCATTAGCATAAGTGGGTAAAGATGAGAAGCATCTTATTAAGTCAGTCACTGTCGCAAGGCTTGAAAACGAAGTACAAGTTGAGTTTCTGAAAACGTGCTAAAGGGGACAGGACAAGCTTTGCCTTGCCAGGCCGGGGGTGGGACTGGGACTGGGATGGCAACGGATCGTCAGCATTTCACATGTCTTGTCAATCTCTTTTCCCAGCATGTGTTCATTCATGTAATTCCACCTTAGACTAAAACAAGGAAAATTCCTACAACCTTTTATCTGCAATGATTGGCCACAAAACAACTAAGGATAACAACAACTTGCTCGTCCCAAAAGAGCTTGAAATTATTAAACATATATTTTAAAATTGCTTTATTTTAGATCATTAAATTAATATGACATAATTTTTAAAAAGAAAATTCGTATTTTTTAAAACAACATTATTTAATAAAAATGTTTAAATTGTCACTCAAATTAAATTTTTATGCGTTAATTTATTCTAAATTTTAATAAAATTGAAACTAATTTGTTAATATTAAATTAAAGAGAGCATCATAATTAGTAATAACATTAATTTCTTCAGATGTAGTATCATGATATTAGTTTAATGTTGGTATTTTAAAATTTATATTCTAAAATTACATTATTTTAGATGATTATATTAACACTACGCTATTTTTTAAAAAGGAGATTTAAAAAATTAAAAAAAAGTTATTTTAAGCATAGAAGTTTAGGATGTATGACTTTTCAAGCTTAACTTTTTATTAATGTTTTAAAATCCGAACTAAAAATCAAACTAGTAAGACGAAAGGTTTAAGATTTAAAAAATTAAGTTGGCATTAAACTGTCATAAAATAAGTTAAGATTGAATAAAATTAAAAATTTGAAAACTGATTGAAGAAGGTTATTTTTACTTATCGAAAATTTTAAAATTTTATTAAAAAAGAAGACTTTAAATAAAAATTAATATACTTATTTTTATTTATAAAAATTATTTTATTTTAAAAAATTGATCGATTAAGTGATAAACTGATTAATTTAAAAAAATAAAGCTGAATGAAGCTCCAAAGGTAACACCTTGCAATTGGAAAACAAATAATATTTTGCAATTCTTTTATTTAAAAAAGAAAAAATAATAAAAGGGTGATAGCTGTATCTTAACGAGCAAACTTCGTTATCATATCACCAGCACAGCCACATAAAGCTTAGGAAAACAACGGCTATTTTATTTTTTATTTATATTGTTGTTATACAAATGACCAGAATTTGATGGTGACCCAAAAGACTTGGCAACAACTAGCCGTTGGGCTTGTGAAAGTGAAACGGGCGCTGTGTGGACCACGACCTCCAATGAAGTTTGAGCTCAGGCTTAGCTGTTCTTTTTTGTTTGGATTTTGACGTGTCCTTTACATATGCAGATATATATTTTTCTATCTTTACGTGTGCGCAAGGATTGAAACATCATGTTTTCGTTATAGTCTTTTAATCTTGTCTTACTTAATCTGGTCCATATATTTGTATGGATGTTATATAAATATGTAAATAAATTTTAATAAAATAAAATAAAAATTAGTTAATTAAAACAAAAAATCTGATCCCGTACGCGAATACCTTAAAGACTTGAACAATTTTTTACTTGATAATAATATATTTGTGTTCATTTTAAACTTTGGAATAATCTTTATTATATTATTTCTGAACCTTAAAGGTATGATTTGTACTTTTAACATTTTATAAAAAAATTTAAGTAAGTTTATATAGTTATCTTTATCTTCGTTGAAGAAGAAGTTTGAGATAACTAAACTTGAGCTCTTCCATGATAGCTAAATGATCTTTCCCTCGGTGGTATGGACCGATTGAAATTATACAAGGTTTGTAGGCTTCTTTCTTAACTCTTCGCAGATCATTAGGCACTCTTAGTAACATTCGCTTTGTTAGTGTCGAGGGAAAGCGTCCGAGCATGTTCTGTATACTAGTGATGACGGTCTTGACGACGGTGTCAAACATTAATTTATAAAAAGCTGTATATGAAAGAAAAAATGTAGAATACTTAATTATTTATTTCATTAATAAACATGTGACACTTATACACAATTCAAGTACTGATTTTGATCATTGATCTTTTATTGTTTTGATCTAATAGCTGTTATTTATAACAGAATTTTGACAATAGCAATGACAGTTACTTGTACGGTTATGAAATTTGTTACAAATAAATTAATCTGATGAAATGCAGGTGCAATGGAACTCTTCTAGAATTCTAAAGAAGAACTAACAGATACATATTGCACAAATGTGAAGTAATAATGCCCTTTTAATTTAACTTGTTATATTATCATATAACAAATTAAATTAAAAGGGAATTATTTAAATAAATAAATAAATTCTTGGAAACAATGCTGGTTGACGGGCTTACGAAACAGCCACACAATAAAGCGCCATCAACCAGCATTATTTCCAAGAATTCGCCAGACCGACTTTCTTCTAAAAATCGTTCTTCATAATAATGCTTAGCTCTTTCGTTTAATCTGCTCAGACTCACAACATAATTTTCAAGGCTCTTCTCATCTCTTCGTCGAAGAAGAAGTTTGAGATAACTAAACTTGAGCTCTTCCATGACAACTAAATGATCTTTCCCTTGGTGGTATGGACCGGTTGAAATTATATAAGGTTCGTAAGCTTCTTTCTTAACTCTTCGCAGATCGTTAGGCACTCTCGGTAACATTCGCTCTGTTAGTGTCGAAGGAAGGCGTCCAAGCACCATCTGTATACTAGTGATGACAGTCTTGACGATGGAGTCAGACATGGGTTTGCAAAGAGCTGTATATGAAAGAACAAAAATATAGAATACTTGATTATTTATTTCATTGATAAACATGTGACATTTATACACAATTCTAGTATTGATTTTGACCGTTGATCTTTTATTGTTTTGATCTAATGGTTGTTATTTACAATAGAATTTTGACAATAGCAATGACAACTACTTGTACGATTGTGAAATTTGTTACAAATGAATTAATCTGATGAAATGCAGGTGCAATGGAATTCTCCTAGAATTCTGAAGAAGATCTAACAGATATATACTGCATAAATGTACAATAATACTGCCCTTTTAATTGAATATGTTATATTATTATAAAAATAAATAAATTAAAAGGGCCTTATTTTCAAAAAAAAAACTTGGAAACAATGTTGGTTGATGGGCTTACGAAACAGCTCCACAATAAAGCACCCATCAACCAGCATTGTTTCCAAGAATTCGCCAGACCGTCTTCCTCATAACAATGCTTAGCTCTTTCGTTTAATTTGCTGAGAGCCTCAATATAATTTTCAAGGCTCTTCTCGTCTCTTCGTTGAAGAAGAAGTTTGAGATAACTAAACTTGAGCTCTTTCATGACAGCTAAATGATCTTTTCCTCAGTGGTATGGACCGACTGAATTTATACAAGGTTCGTAGGCTTTTCTCTTAACTCTTCGCAGATCATTAGGCACTCTCGATAACATTCGCTTTGTTAGTGTCGAAGGAAGGCGCCAGAGCACGTTCTGTATACTATCGATGACGGTTTTGACGACGGTGTTACATGGGTTTGTAAAGAGTTGTATATGAAAGAACAAAAAAGTAGAATACTTGATTATTTATTTCATTAATAAACATGTGACATTTATACACAATTCAAGTATTGATTTTGATCACTGATCTTTTATTGTTTTGATCTAATGGCTATTGTTTATAAACTATTCTGACAATAACAATGACAGCTACTTGTATGGTGGTGAAATTTGTTATAGATGAATTAATCTGATGAAATGCAGTTGCAATGGAACTCTTCTAAAATTTTGAAGAAGAAGTAGCTGATACATACTGCACAAATGTGCAGTAATAATGCCTTTTTAATTTAATTTGTTAAATTATTATATAACAAATTAAATTAAAAGGGCATTATTTAAAAAAAATTAAATTCTTGTAAACAATGCTAGTTGATGGGCTTACGAAACAGCTGCACCTTTACGAAACAGCTTTATAACAAAGCACCCATCAACCAGCATTGTTTTCAAGAATTCGCCAGACCGTCTTTCTTCTAAAAATCGTTCCTCATAACAATGCTTAGCTCTTTCGTTTAATCTGCTGAGAGCCTAAGCATAATTTTCAAGGCTCTTCTCGTCTCATCGTTGAAGAAGAAGTTTGAGATAACTAAACTTGAGCTCTTCCATGACAGCTAAATGATCTCTCCCCCGGTGGTATGGACCGATTGAAATTATACAAGGGTCGTAGGCTTCTTTCTTAACTCTTCGAAAATCATTAGGCACTCTTGGTAACATTCGCTCTGTTAGTGTCGAAGGAAGGTGTCCGAGCACGTTCTGTATACTAGTGATGACGGTCTTGACGACGGTGTCAGACATGGGTTTGTAAAGAGCTGTATATGAATGAACACAATTTAGAATATTTGATTGTTTATTTCATTGATAAACCTGTGACTTTTATACACAATTCAAGTATTGATTTTGATCATTGATCTTTTATTGTTTTGATTTAATGGCTATTATTTATAACAGAATTCTGACAATAGCAACGACAGCTACTTGTACGGTTGTGAAATTTGTTACAAAATGAATTAATCTGATGAAATTCAGGTGCAATGGAACTCTTTTAAAATTCTGAAGAAGAACTAGCAGATACATACTGCAGAAATGTTCAGTAATAATGCCCTTTTAATTTAATATGTTATATTACTATATAACAAAATTAAATTAAAAGGGCATTATTTAAAAAAATTAATTCTTGGAAACAATGCTGGTTGATGGGCTTATGAAACAACTGCACCCTTACGAAACAGCTCCACAATAAAGCACCCATCAACCAGAATTGTTTCCAAGAATTTGTCAAACCGTCTTTCTTCTAAAAATCGTTCCTCGTAACCATGTTTAGCTCTTTCATTAAATCTGTTGAGAGCCTCAACATAATTTTCAAGGCTCTTCTCATCTCTTCGTTGAAGAAGAAGTTTAAGATAACTAAACTTGAGTTCTTCCATGACAGCTAAATGATCTTGGCCTCGGTGGCATGGACCGATTGAAATTATATAAGGTTCGTAGGCTTCTTTCTTAACTCTTCGCCGATCGTTAGGCACACTTGGTAACATTCACTCTGTTAGTGTCGAAGGAAGGCACCAGAGCACGTTCTATATACTAGTGATGACGGTCTTAACAACGGTGTCAGATGTGTTTGTAAAGAGCTGTATATGAAAGAACAAAATTGTAGAATACTTGATTATTTATTTCGTTGATAAACATATGACATTTATACACAATTCAAGTATTGATTTTGACCACTAATCTTTTATTGTTTTGATCTAATGGTTGTTATTTATAGCAGAATTTTGACAATAACAATGACAGCTACTTGTACGATTGTGAAATTTGTTACAAATGAATTAATCTGATGAAATGCAGGTGCAATGGAACTCTTCTAGAATTCTGAAGAAGAACTAGCAGATAAATACTGCACAAATGTGCAGTAATAATGTCGTTTTAATTTAATTTGTTATATTTTCATATAACAAATTAAATTAAAAGGGCATTATTTAAAAAAATTTAAATTCTTGGAAACAATGTTGGTTGATGTCCTTACAAAACAGCTCCACAATAAAGCACCCATCAACCAGCATTGTTTCCAATAATTCGCCAGACCGTCTTTCTTCTAAAAATCGCTCCTCATAATAATGTTTAGCTCTTTCGTTTAATCTGCTGAAAGCCTCAACATAATTTTCAAGGCTCTTCTCGTCTCTTCGTTGAAGAAGAAGTTTGAGATAACTGAACTTGATCTCTTCCGTGACAGCTAAATGATCTTTCCCTCGATGGTATAGACCGATTGAAATTATACAAGGTTCGTAGGCTTCTTTCTTAACTCTTTGCAAATCATTAGGCACTTTTGGTAACATTCGCTCTCTTAGTGTCAAAGGAAGGCGGCCCAGCACGTTCTGTTTACTAGCGATGACGGTCTTGACAACGGTGTCAGACATTGGTTTGTAAAGAGCTGTATATGAAAGAAAAAAAATGTAGAATACTTGATTATTTATTTCATTGAGAAACATGTGACATTTATAAACAATTCAAGTATTGATTTTGACCATTGAACTTTTATTGATTTGATCTAATGGCTGTTATTTATAACAGAATTCTAACAATAGCAATGACAGCTACTTGTACGGTTGTGAAATTTGTCACAAATGAATTAATCCGATGAAATGCAGGTGCAATGGAACTCTTCTAGAATTCTAAAGAAGAACTAGTTGATACATATTGCACAAATGTGCAGTAATAATGCCCTTTTAATTTAATATGTTATATTATTATATAAAAAATTAAATTAAAAGAGCAATATTTTCAAAGAAAATTTAAATTCTTAGAAACAATGCTAGTTGATGAGCTTACGAAACAGCTGCACCCTTACGAAACAGTTGCACAATAAAGCACCCATCAACTAGCATTGTTTCCAAGAATTCGCCAGACCGTCTTTCTTCTAAAAATCGTTGCTCATAACAATGCTTAGCTCTTTCGTTTAATCTGCTGAGAGCCTCAGCATAATTTTCAAGGCTCTTCTCGTCTCTTCGTTAAAGAAGAAGTTTGATATAACTAAACTTGAGCTCTTCCATGACAGCTAAATGATCTTTCCCTCTGTGGTATGGAACGATTGAAATTATACAAGGTTCGTAGGCCTCTTTCTTAACTCTTCGCAGATCATTAGGCACTCTTGGTAACATTCGCTCTGTTAGTGTCGAAGGAAGGCGTCCGAGCACGTTCTGTGTACTAATGATGACGGTCTTGACGACGGTGTTAGACATGGGTTTGAAAAGAGCTGTTTATGAAAGAACAAAAATGTAGAATACTTGATTATTTATTTCATTGATAAACTTGTGACTTTTATACACAATTCAAATATTGATTGTGACCACTGATCTTTTATTTTTTTTGATCTAATGGCTGTTATTTACAACAGAATTCTGACAATAGCAATGACATCGACTTGTATGGTTGTTATTCGCTCAGGTGCAATGGAACTCTTCTAGAATTCTGAAGAAGAGCTAGTAGATACATACTGCACAAATGTGCACTAATAATGCCCTTTTAATTTAATATGTAATATTATTATATAACAATAATATAACAAATTAAATTAAAAGGGCATTATTTAAAAAAATTTAAATTCTTGGAAACAATGCTGGTTGATGGGCTTACGAAACAGCTTCACAATAAAGCACCCATCAACCAACATTGTTTCCAGGAATTCACCAAACCGTCTTTCTTCTAAAAATCGTTCCTCTTGACAACGCTTAGCTCTTTCGTTTAATCTGCTGAGAGCCTCAACATAATTTTTAAGGCTCTTCTCGTCTCTTCATTGATGAAGAAGTTTGAGATAACTAAACTTGAGCTCTTCCATGACAGCTAAATGTTCTTTCCCTTGGCGGTATGGACCGATTGAAATTATACACGGTTCGTAGCCTTCTTTCTTAACTCTTCGCAGATCATTAGGCACTCTTAGTAACATTCGCTCTGTTAGTGTCGAAGGAAGGCGTCCAACCACGATCTGTATACAAGGGATGGCGGTCTTGACGTCGGTGTCAAACATAGGTTTGTAAAGAGTTGTATATGAAAGAACAAAATGTAGAATACTTGATTATTTACTTCATTGATAGACATGTGACATTTATACATAATTCAAATATTGATTTTAACCATTGATCTTTTATTGTTTTGATCTAATGGCTGTTATTTGTAACAAAATTATGACAATAGCAATGACAGCTACTTGTACGATTGAGAAATTTGTTACAAATGAATTAAGTTGATGAAATGATGGTACAATGGAACTCTTGTAGAATTCTGAAGAAGAACTAGCAGATACATACAACACAAATGTTGAGTAATAATGCCCTTTTAATTTAATTTGTTATATTATTATATAACATTTTAAATTAAAAGGGCATTATTTTCAAAAAAAGTTTAAATTCTTGGAAGCAATGCTGGTTAATGGGCTTACGAAACAGCTCCACAATAAAGCACCCATCAACTAGCATTGTTTCCAAGAATTCATCAGACCGTCTTTCTTCTAAAAATTGTTCCTCTTAACAATGCCTAGCTCTTTCGTTTAATTTGCTTAGAGCCTCAACATAATTTTCAAGGCTCTTCTCGTCTCTTCGTTGAAGAAGAAGTTTGAGATAACTAAACTTGAGCACTTCCATAACAGCTAAATGATCTTTCCCTCGGTGGTATGGACCGGCAGAAATTATAGAAGGTTCGTAGGCTTCTTTCTTAACTCTTTGCAGATCATTAGGCCCTCTTGGTAACATTCGCTCTGTTAGTGTCGAAGGAAGGCGTCCGAGCACGTTCTGTATACTAGTGATGACAGTCTTGACGTCGGTGTCAGACATGGTTTTGTAAAGAGCTCTATATGAAAGAACAAAATGTAGAATACTTGATTATTTATTTCACAATTCAAGTATTGATTTTGACCATTGATCTTTTATTGTTTTGATCTAATGGCTGTTATTTTTAACAGAATTCTGACAATAGCAATGACAGCTACTAGTACGGTTGTGAAATTTGTTACAAATGAATTAATCTGATGAAATGTAGGTGCAATTGAACTCTTCTAGAATTCTGAAGAAGAACTAGCAGATACATATGGCACAAATTTGCAATAATAATGCCCTTTTAATTTAATATGTTATATTACTATATAACAAATTAAATTAAAAGGGCATTATTTAAAAAAAATTAAATTCTTGGAAACAATGTTGGTTGATGGGCTTACGAAACAGCTGCACCCTTGCGAAACAGCTCCACAATAAAGCACCCATCAACCAGAATTGTTTCCAAGAATTCGCCAGACCATCTTTCTTCTAAAAATAGTTCCTCATAACAATCTTTTGTTCTTTCGTTTAATCTGCTGAGAGCCTCAACATAATTTTCAAGGCTCTTCTCGTCTTTTCGTTAGAGAAGAAGTTTGAGATAACTAAACTTGAGCTCTTCCATGACAACTAAATGATCTTTCCCTCGGTAGTATGGACATTTTGAAATTGTATACGGTTCGTAGGCTTCTTTCTTAACTCTTCGCAGATCACTAGGCACTCTTGGTAACAGTCGCTCTAATAGTGTCGAAGGAAGGCGTCCTAGCATGTTCTTTATATTAGGGATGACGGTCTTGACGACGGTGTCAGACATGGGTTTGTAAAGAGCTGTATATGAAAGAACAAAAATATAGAATACTTCATTATTTATTTCATTGATAAATATGTGACATTTATATACAATTCAAGTATTGATTTTGACCATTGATCTTTTATTTTTTTCATCTAATGACTGTTATTCATAACAGAATTCTGACAATTGCAATGACAGCTACTGGTACGGTTGTGAAATTTGTTACAAATGAATTAATCTGATGAAATGCAGGTGCAAAGGAACTCTTATAGAATTCTGAAGAAGAACTAGCAGATACATACTGCACAAATATGGATCAATAATGCCCTTTTAATTTAATATGTTATATTATTATATAACTAATTAAATTAAAAGGGCATTATTTTCAAAAAAAATTAAATTCTCGGATACAATGCTGGTTGATGGGCTTACGAAATAGCTACACAATAAAGCACCCATCAACTAGCATTGTTTCCAAGAATTCGTCAGACCGTCTTTCTTCTAAAAATCGTTCCACATAACAATGCTTAGCTCTTTTGTTTAATCTGCTGAGAGCCCCAACATAATTTTCAAGGCTCTTCTCGTCTCTTCGTTGAAGAAGAAGTTTGAGGTAACTAAACTTGAGCTCTTCTATAACAGCTAAATGATGTTTCCCTCGTGGTATGGACCGACTGAAATTATAGAAGGTTCGTAAGCTTCTTTCTTAACTCTTCGCAGATCATTAGGCCCTCTTGGTAATATTCACTTTGTTAGTGTCGAAAGAAGGCGTTTGAGCACGCTCTGTATACTACTGATGATGGTTTTGACGACGGTGTCATACATGGGTTTGTAAAGAGCTGTATATGAAAGAACAAAAATGTAGAATACTTGATTATTTATTTCATTGATAAACCTTTGACTTTTATACGCAATTCAAGTATTGATTTTGACCATTGACCTTTTATTGTTTTGATCTAATGGTTGTTATTTATAACAGAATTCTGACAATAGCAATGACAGCTACTTGTACGGTTGTGAAATTTGTTACAAATGAATTAATTTGATGAAATGCAGGTGCAATGAGACTCTTCTAGAATTCTGAAGAAGAGCTAGCAGATACATACTGCAGAAATGTTCAGTAATAATGCCCTTTTAATTTAATATGTTATGTTACTATACAACAAATTAAATTAAAAGGGCATTATTTTAAAAATTTTAAATTCTTAGAAACAATGCTGGTTGATGGGCTTACGAAACAACTGCACCCTTACGAAACAGCTCTACAATAAAGCACCCATCGTCCATAATTGTTTCCAAGAATTTTCCAGACCGTCTTTCTTCTAGAAATCGTTCCTCATAACAATGTTTAGCTATTTCGTTTAATCTGCTGAGAGCCTCAACATAATTTTCGAGGCTCTTCTCGTCTCTTCGTTAAAGAAGAAGTTGTAGATAACTAAACTTGAGCTCTTCCATGACAGCTAAATGATCTTTGCCTTGGTGGCATAGATCGATTGAAATTATATAAGGTTCGTAGGCTTCTTTCTTAACTCTTCACAGATCATTGGGCACTCTTGGTAACATTCGCTCTGTTAGTGTCAAAGGAAGGCTTTCAAGCACGTTCTGTATACTAGTGATGACGGTCTTGAGGACGGTGTCAGACATGTGTTTGTAAAGAGCTGTATATGAAAGAACAAAAATGTAGAATACTTGATTATTTATTTCATTGATAAACCTGTGACTTATATACACAATTCAAATATTGATTTTGACCACTGATCTTTTATTTTTTCGATCTAATGGCTATTATTTATAACAGAATTCTGACAATAGCAATGACAGCTACTTGTACGGTTGTGAAATTTGTTACAAATGAATTAATCTAATGAAATGCAGATGCAATGGAACTCTTCTAGAATTCTGAAGAAAAACTAGCTGATACATACTGCAGAAATGTTTAGTAACAATGCCCTTTTAATTTAATATGTTATATTGCTATATAACAAATTAAATTAAAAGGGCATTATTTTTAAAAAAATTAAATTCTTGGAAACAGTGCTGGTTGATGGGCTTACAAAACAGCTGCACCCTTACGAAACAGCTCCACAATAAAGCACCCATCAACCAGAATTGTTTCCAAGAATTCGCCAGACCGTCTTTCTTCTAAAAATCGTTCGTCATAACAATGTTTAGCTCTTTCGTTTAATCTGTTGAGAGCCTCAACATAATTTTCAAGGCTCTTCTCGTCTCTTCGTTGAAGAAGAAGTTTGAGATAACTAAACTTGAGCTCTTCCATGACAGCTACATGATCTTTGCCTCGGTGTCATGGACTGATTGAAATTATATAAGGTTCGTAGGCTTCTTTCTTAACTCTTTGCAGATCATTAGACAGTCTTGGTAACATTTGCTCTATTAGTGTCGAAGGAAAGCGTCCTATCACGTTCTGTATACTAGGGATGACGGTCTTGACCACGGTGTCAGGCATGGGTTTGTAAAGAGCTGTATATGAAAGAAGAAAAATATAAAATACTTGATTATTTATTTCATTGATAAA
>JANVCL010000213.1:3744078-3773126 GCA_026546855.1 Erythroxylum incrassatum | reverse complement strand
ATTTCGAAAACGGGATCCAACAGATGTGGTATCAGAGCAAGGGTTTTTAAGGAATATTGTTTATATTTGTGTTTTTCGGATTAAGAGGTTGGGTCTCGGTAACGGGATCCAGCAATATCCTTAGGTGACAACGTCCTTCTAGTACAAACAACGAGGTGTGGCGTAGTGGTAGCTCGCTTCTGCCTCTTAACCATGTGGTGGGGAGTTTGACTCCTCTCCATGGGAATGAAACGCATCTCGTAGCCAACCATTTACCGATTAGTGCGAGCTCCCGTGGCGAGTCCGAATTACTCGAACACCCACGTGATGCCGGAAACTGGATGGTTTACACAAAAAAAACGTCCTTCTAGTACAAGACTTATCGAAGATCTACTATATTAAAGGCTTAGGTTCTAGTTACATGAAGAAAATTGATTTGCATAAAGAATTTGACTTAAGGACAATTTAACTTAAGGGATGGTTGGTTCGTACAGGAGAATGGTAACAAGAACGAGAATGAATATAGTAAAAAATAAGAATAAATATTATCGTTATAATTATGATGGTTGGTTAAGAGAAAAGAATGATTACAATTACGAATTAATTATATAATTAATTACAATATAATTAATTATAATTAATTATATATTTTTTAGTATTTTTACAAACTAACCACTGCTAATATAATTATTAACTAATTACAATATAATTATTAATTAATTAATTATATTTTAATTAAATATATTGTAACTAATTAATAATATTTTAATTACAACATTTTAATTAATAAATAATTATATTTTAATTACTTATATTGTAACTAATCAATAATATTTTAATTAATGAATAATTATATTTTAATCACTTATATTGTAATTAATTAATTAATTTTAATTTTATTAATTAATTATATTTTAATTATTAATTATATTGTCATTAATTAATTAAAACATTTTAATTAATGAATGACTTATATTTTAATTAATTATATTGTAGTTAATTAATTATTAAAAATATTTTAATTAATTAATTAATTGCAATATTGTAATTAATTAATAATTATATTTTAATTAATTGTAACATGCACACTCTAACATAACAATGATACTCATTTCTCTAGATTAGGAGAGGAATGAGATATTACCAAAAAATAAGTAATTTTAATAATGACTCTGTAGTCATAGTCTCTTACCGAACTCAATCTTTCATTTCACACCCATTCTTTTTTTTATACCCACCAAACAAGCACACCCTAAGAAATATTAGGTAGCAATTCATACATTTTGTCTATTCGTAAAATGTACTATATCTTTTTATGATCCCAAACTTTTGAAACTATTAAAAATATAAATATATATCGTCTCTACTTTAATACAAGAACAAAGTTTTATACTTTATATTAAACTTAAGGCATGAAATTAATGTTTTTTTATTTAAATACAATCATGTTAGTTATCTACTAGTAATAATTGATTCAATTAATAATATTTGTAATCTATTTTATAAAGCATCATTCCACTTTAGCAAATATTTTTTTAATCAATATTCTTTCTAATTACTATAGGGTGATGAATATTATATTAATCACTCAACTACTTCCACCAATTTTATGGCATATTTAATGACTACCGACTGAGCTACCTTTAAATAGAATAGCTCATGAGTAGTATCAAAATATAATAATTCCTATATGAGATGTTTTGGTGATCTCAAATCAAATAATTAATTATACAATCATCATAATGAAATTTTTCATAGACATGTAAGTAATGTTTTAAATGAATTTCTTATATAAGGTCACTTTAGTGAACTTGTTCTTTAATTAGCACCCACATGTTTAAACATCACTGGACTTTAGTTTATAAGATTAACTAATTTTTTCATAAAAAAGAAACATAACATGTACTAAATTTTTTACGTTTATATTGTTGGTTTATACCATAGAGCCAATTGATTGGTTATAGTTTAGTGACAAAATAATTTAAAAGCATTCTTTGTCTTATACATATTTAGATGTATATGATGAGGTTCATGGGATAATTATACATTATAAGTGAAATGATGGTGTTATTATAATAATGAAACTCATATTGCATTTATGTGCTTGTTAGAGAACAAATTTACCGAAATAATCCCATATGATAAATTCATTTGGAATATTACTTGTATGTCTATAAAAATTTTCAATATGCTGATTGTAAAAGTGACATTTTGACTTGATATCTCCGAAGTTATCTGTTATAGAAATTGTTATGTTTTGCTACTACTTATGACATATTTTAATCATAGATAGTTCAATTGGTAGCCATTAGATGTAACATGAATTATATGGAGGCAATTGAGTGACCAAGATATGATTAATTAACTTAAAGTAATTAAGGAGAATGTTTCATTATTCTCGATTATTAGTGATTCGAGAAATCCCCAACCAAGGTGGAATGATATTTTGTAAATAGTTTTATAAATGTCATTAATTGAATCAATATCTAATGGTGGAGAACTAATATGATTGAACTGAAAATAGAGTAGATATTAATTTCACGCTTTATGTTTAATTGAAACATTATATGATGAAAAGATTGAATTACATAAAAAATCATGTATAGAAAGGTTGGTCAAAATCACTTTGAAATTCTAAAATATTTGGATGGTCGTGATGTATTGTTAGACGCTAATAATAATTTATGAATATAAATTGTTTAATTAGAGGATTAAAGATAAATTAAAGGATCTTAACTTATCTAATCATAAATATGATTTATAGTTAAAATTTGTATTAGTTGCCAACTTATTTAGGAACATAATGGGTCATACATAAATAATAAGTTGTTGAGAGAAAGATATTTTAATCAAGTTAGACTTGATTGTGAAGCTTGAGAAACTTTATGGTTAAATATGAGGTATTTAATAAATGAACAACAATATGAGATAGTGGATTTTATTTGGGCATAATTGATATTTAATTTGAATTATTTGTAATTCTAATTAAAGTTTAACTAAAATTATAATTTAATTTTAATTAAATTACTAAAATATCAATAACCTATTATGAATAAGTTTAAGTTCTAAGGAAGCTACCACTATGTGCCTAGCCCTCTTTGCAACAGTTGTAGAGTTCTATCTTATTTTATGGATGCCGTTAAAGAGTGTGACTATGACAGTTGAGATAAGTCAGTTTCGGAAGCAATTCAAGAGATACGACAATAATATAATTAAACTTTGAAATAAGGTACTAATTAAGATTTATGCTTTATCATAATTTAATTGTTTATCATTTTATATAATTTTAGTAATCTTAATTTTGGAGAAATCAAATATGAAAAAGTTTTGTGATTATTCGGTTACATGCGAGATCAAATCCTGACTGATTTTCCAACGTCTATTAATATTTAATCTTAATAGAACAATGATTAAGACTAATTTAGGTTATAAATAATATTAAAATATAGCAATCCTTAATACTTTGATGATCTTTAAATCAAATGATTACTTATATAATTATCATAGTGAGAATTTCTATAGACATAAAAGTAATGTTCTATATAGATTTATCATACGAGTCAATTTAATGAACTTGTTATTTAACAAACACTCACATATTTGTTTTAGTATTTCCGTACTTTAGTCTACAAGTTCGATTACTTCCTTCGTAAGGTAAAAACATAACATGTGTAAGTCTTTTGACACTTTATTAATGCCAAGTTTTAATAGAATAATGACTATTAATAATTTAGTGATAATATATAAATACAATATAAACCTCATAATAATGATCTTACTATAATTTTATTTGCAATATGCTTTTATGTCATAGACTTTATCATATATATTTGAATATGTAAAACATATAATTTCTTCATATAATTATGTTGTTAAATTATAACAAACCAAATAAGTTGTAGAACATAAACCAATGATATGCCAATATATCTTTTTTTATGATGCCTTTCTTTTAACTATTAAAAATATAAGTATAAATGGTTTCTACTTCAATACAAAGAACAAAATTTTACACTTGATATTATCAAATAGTCAATGGGATACAGAATCATAAAAAATATATTGAAATTTTAAAATAATGTTTGAATAGTGTCCTGATAAAAACATTTTTAATAAAATAACATATATTTCTTATTTATTTAATAAAAATGTTTAACAAATTAATAACTTGAATGAAAATGCATCTTCGTTCACCTTAATTAATACGAAACCTATGCATGAATTTCTGGAAAATGAAGGGAACGTACTTATTAAGTTGAGTATTCTGCACAAGGAATAATGATTTGCGAGTCTAAAAAGGTCAAATATTAATATGATTCGACGAATTGGACTTTCAAAATCCCGTACAAGAGACAGTTGGAAATGCTAAAGATATTACTTCAGGGTAATTTTGGTTGGACGTAAAGTTTTTAATGGAATGAAATGATTTATAATGGAATAAAATATAAATAGATGTAATATTAAAAAATTATTATTTGAAGGATGAAAAGGTTCATAATATAATATAATGAAAGAATTCATGATATAAAATAGTAAAATATTATTTAGAAGAAGAGTTTATAATGGAATATAGTGTAAGGTTGTTTATCATTTTATATTTCATCCTAAACTTTCCAAATCGAAGGTTTTTTATTTAACTGTTTAGGATAAAATAAGCTGTAATATGAAACCCTTCCTTTCCATTCTATTTCATTTCATCATAAACCCTCCTCTTAAATGATGAAATAATATTACATTCCATTTTATTATAATAATAATCTTAACTAAACGTAGTTTAAGCGATGTTTTAATTGAGTGTTGATGACAAGGATTAAAAAATATGTATTCGTTTTACCAAAAACAAAAAAACAAAAAATATGTATTCGATATATTAAAATTACCAAGATCCTGACTTCGTTTTTTAGTTAATTTTTTATACACGGAGTTCAATTAGTTGACTTTAAATTAAATTAAATTATTTAAAATGTTTTTAATAAAATAATATTATTTTTAAAAATTAACAAAATAAAATTATTTTAACATTGATTAAAAAATTAAATAACTTAAATTCAACTGCTTTACTGTTAATCTTAATTAAAATATTCTGTAAAACCATCGACAATCATTAATTGTCTTCACCTAAAATAACTAACCAACCAACTAACTCCGATAGAGTCATAAAGAAAATATTTTATTAAAAATAATTATTTTTTACTTGACTTGATTAATAGTGTGAGTAAAAATAATAAAATTAATTCAATTTAATTTAAAATTAATAAATTAAGTTTGAATTGAAAAAGATGATAATAAAAACTTGATTTTTTTCTATAAATTGAAGTCGTTTTAATTTAATTTTTTAAAATGATACTATTTTAATTTTAAATTTATAAAATTTTAAAATAAAAATAAAAAAAAATCAAATAAAACCTCATAAGAAATGGTCGAATTGGTGAAGCGGAGAAGCATGAGGACAAAAGGTCTTGTGTTCGATTCCCTCTAGTTATGCTCTCTCGATCGAGACTGTTATACAGGA
Organism: Erythroxylum incrassatum; assembly: GCA_026546855.1. Taxonomy (NCBI): domain Eukaryota; kingdom Viridiplantae; phylum Streptophyta; class Magnoliopsida; order Malpighiales; family Erythroxylaceae; genus Erythroxylum; species Erythroxylum incrassatum. The sequence goes on along the minus strand of JANVCL010000213.1, from coordinate 3,767,635 downwards.
CTTGTTTAGTAAGGAGTACTCGATTGATGTGATTTGCAGGGTATTATTTTAATCCGAAAGTTTACCTAACACGTATTTAAAAGATTTGTCTAAAAAATTCAAATTAATGTCGTTTTAAATATCCGATTGACATAATTTACAGGCTATTATTTCAATCCGAAAGTTTATCTAACACATATCTAAAAGATATCGGTTGCGAATTTATCTGTAAAATAAAAAAATCAAATTAACGTCGTTTTAAGTGTCCGCCAATCGTAAATGTGAGATGTGAGATTTGTTGTAATCGTATTTGTTAGCTTTGGAACGCGAAGGTATGAAATGCATAATTAAAATAAGAGAAAATAATATGTAGTGTTTATTGGGCCAAAGGCCCATGAGCCTATTCTGTGTTGCCAGCAAGAAAAGATGGAAGAAAAAAAGAAGGAAGAGGTTTAGTTGAGGTTTTAGGGTTAATAAGAGAAACAGAAGCCTCAGGAATGGCTAGTGGGATTATCGGAGGAGGCAGAGGTACCTCCACTGTGATGCGAGCAGTCTGGAGGGCAACAGCACAAAAAAAAACGACGAAAAAATCAGCAACCGTAACAAACCCAACAAGGGTCTCATTGTCTTCCTCGATTCACTTTCAGATTCGTCCCCAAAATTTCACCTTTCGTCACTGTCCTCGATTCTCTCCCAGGTCTTACAACAGCTCTTCTAATATATCATATTTACTTTTAATTAGTTGGATTTGTATTTTTGATGTGTTGTTTATGAATTGAAGGTTGGTTAGGAGGGAATTGAGCTCGCTTGTCCCATTTCATAGCGCTATTGCTTCTGCATATCTTGTCTCCAATCTTCCTAGTGATGTCAGCTCCTCTGCCGAAGGTATACCACATTCTTGTTTCTTTGTACGCACTTTAATTTATATCCGTGATACTGAACCGAGGTACAGAGGGCCTTTACTATGGTACGGATAAGAAATTAGCTACATTTTAGTGATCCAAGTACTAACTTGAGATGTTCACTCGTGGGGAAGCATTATTCTCCAACGCTGATAGATGTGACCCATATTTATTGTTTAATGTCTATGAATCATTAGTGTAGCAGAAGATCTGCTTAGAGGTTGCTTGAGAATCTTGAGGAAATATAGGACTGGTTTAGAATCTATGGGGGAGCTCTCTTTTTGTATTTGGATGTAATTCTTATCTCTTAATATGCATGCAATTAGTTTGTTTATGAGGTTTAGAGAGAAACTTAGGATAAGATGTCCAAAGCCAGTGTTTGAAAACTAGACCTGGCAAGACATTTCAATTGTTCATAGGGTTGTGTTTTGCCACCTGACTCCTAAACAGCATCTTTCCCTAATCTCTTCTTCTTAGCTTAGTCAGCAAATGCAGCAAGTTGGCGTGTATCAGACTCACATGCTCACGATGGTTCTGTTATAAGAATATTGGTTTTGCAGTTGCATTATGGTCTCTGAGTTTGATTTTTACTTTACGCTTGCAATTGCATTACGTTCTCTGAATTTGAGTTTTACCTGTTAATGGGGCGGGCTCTGATCATACCAGGCATTGGACTTAGGGATGTCAAAAATGGCCCGGCTCATTGACATCTCTATTTGGACTTTCTTGATTACTGCACATATGCTGTTTCGAAGGTGGAATGCTGCGTGTTATCTCTTATAGCATACATATCTTAACTCATGGTTTCCAACCATTAAAACCCAGCACAATGACTTCACTGCTGGAGAAAAAAGAAAACCATGAATTTTCCTTGGGACAAGAACATTTATGGATGTGGGTCGATTAAATATCCTTAATATAGTAGTTGATGATATGAACACTATTGATACGATAATAAGCGGGGAACTTGTTTGAGATTACAGCAAAGTGCCTTATATCAATGATCTAAACTTTGTGGTTCCACTGTCATACGTGTTCCAGACATATCAATCTAAAGTTTTAGTTGTTTTCTAGGATTTGGTGCTATTTTGCTTAAATTTGAAAGCATTGTATTGAACTGTCATTTAGGTGAAACTGTCTATAAAATAATCACTGGATTCTTCTGCTCATTTTACTAATATGATGACTATTTCAACTGCTACTTGTGGAATGAAAAGTTTGTTCCTATGATAAGTGTAGTGATCTGTAGCAGTTTATAGTTGAGAAACTATTGGAAGGTTGATGGTTAATGCAGAGTATTAGTATTATATGGTGGAAATAATCCTCAATTTTTGGATGATTTTGCTGTGTAGCACTGTAACATTTTGTGTTGAGTGCAAGGCTAATTTAACAGAGGGCGGTCACTCTTTTCTCAACCGTCAATAGTATTGAAACTAAGAATGCTGATTTATAAAGGATAAAGATACTGTTTCCAGTGACAATTCACATGCTAATATTAAAACAATAAAATAAAATATGGTTAACAAAGAATAGAAAGCCTAATGTTTAAAACTAGGGATAATGCATGATTTATGCTGAGATACTAATGTTTGCAGCTCTGACAAGTACTTCATTTTCATGACAGGGAGATTTGTTAATTATGTTAGTCCCATCTAATGTCAAGTGTGCAACAAAGAGTTTCCTAGTCGAACGGCTTCATCTAGATCCGTTTCTCTGGAAATGGAGATTCAGTTTTTCAGACTTCAGTTGCTGATCAACAGTTGTAATTTTGTAGCTACTCTAAAAGGTCTCTCTAAATATTCTTGTACTTGATCGTATGGTGGATTGGTTTTTGATGATCTAACTTCTAATAAGAAATCTGATGAGAATGATGTGCTGTCAATGATTTGATTGAATCAATTCAACAATAAGATTAAACTCTACTAGAATCACTGTGTGACTGTGCGAGATTGTAAATGTCACAGATCATCGGTTTAGTACAGTTAAAAGTCTAGATGGATATTGATCAATCAAAGGTTGAATGATTTCCTCATTTTGTGGTTTTACTGGTCATCATACGTAATATTTCCAAAATTTCCTTGTACTCCAACAAATGATATATGATATCTAGAGGTAATTTAGTCAATGATTAATCACCATGGTCACAGAAGTCATCAAAATAATTGTTTCTTAGCTTGTTTTCCCAGAATGAGACCAATTGTCTTTTGATGTAGAATCAACAGCCTGTCTATACTCAAACCATTTTTTCAACTGTGCAAGATACTTATTTAGCTGATGTGTACCCTTGATTCTATTTACCTTTTGTTATTATTATTGTTATTTTATTTTTGAATTGAACAAATTACTAAAGTTTCTGCAATGGCAAATGAAAGGAGATGACCCACTTCTGAATCTACTTTGATATAAGACAGTTTATTTATGACCCACTTCTGAATCCACTTTGATATCAAGACAGTTTATTCTTTCTTTCTAAGTTTCTGACTGGCAGATAGTTTCTGACTGTTAGATATGTTACTGTCTTTATTCTTTCATTTTGACGTAATGGACCACGAACTGCACAGTGATGCAAGCAAATTGAGTGATGGCAAGCAAATTGATGTCTGAATTGTACAATCTGCGGATCTATGCATTTGTCTGTAATGTTTTCTTATCAAATGTGGTACGAAGATAGTGTTTTTTGATTTAATGTAAGGTTTATAAGTGGTGCAATAATTGACATAGCTTATTTCAATTATTGTCACGCAATGACACCAATTTAAAAACATGGAGTAAGCTTGGAGGACTGAAATCGCACATGCAATTTGTAGCTATTGATTAGTAATTTTCCCAAGAAAACACCAACATTAATTAAGGGTTTGTGCAATAAACTGTTTCCAGTAGTTGATGCTTCTTCAGTTGTTGGGTGTGTTTTTGATATTATAATCCATACTAATTTTTTATTATGATGATCTAGAAGCACAGTTATACCGGTTGAGTTTTGCTCTGAGGTGAACCCTTAGTTTAAGGCAACGGTCTGTAGTTGAGCGGTGCAGTCAACCCTAACTTGCTGGGGTCGGAGCACCCTGTTCTTATTAGAGTGTTCCAATCCTTTGCCACTTAATCATATACACTCATTTGTGTAGATTTTATGTAAATATATGGATAAGATTTAATAAAACATAGTAAAAATTGGTTAACCGGAAGAAAGAGTTTGATCTCAACTTACTAAAAGTTGCATGTCCTGCAGGTCTGACTCTATTTTATTCTATGTTGTGCCAGCTTTTCATTTTCTCACAAAAAAATTCCAATAAATGTGAACAAATTCCAGATCACAAAATAATTTTATATCATACATTTAAAAATTAGTTTTTTCAGTTTTTATATTAATAAAATTGGTAGTCGTTACTCTTCCAGCGGGACTAAATAGTTTTTGGAATAGATTAGCACATGTATTAGCTACACGTGGTTTTGCTTTTTAATGTTTTAAAAATTAGATAAAAGTTTAAAGGATTAATTATAAAAAATCCTAAACTTTTGGTTAATTACGTAATTATAACTTGAATTTTTTTTTAAAATTGTTCTAGCCTGATGTGATAATGTTAGTTTTTCCGTTAAGTTTACTGACGTAACATTTCACGTGTCTAAAAATTCTTATTATCCTTCGTTTATTTTGCTTTTTGATTGTATTTATAAATGAAGGGAATTAGGTCATTTAAAAAAAACAACGCTGTTTACTTATGTGATAAAATGATGTCGTTTCATTAATCAGGATTTGTTCTGTTAACTACTGCTGACGTGCACCAATAATAAAGATTTCTAAACATGTGACATATCATGCCGGCAAATTCAATAAAGAAACTAACGTCATATTATAATTGAAAAAAATTAAAATTTGAACATTTTATTGCCGAAATTTAAAGTTTGGGATATAATTGCAAAATTTACCAAAATTTGAGATTTTTTTAATTAACTCAAAATTAAACTAGTGGTAAGGTTCAAATGTTTAATTAGTGTTATACCATCATAAAATTAGTACATAGTAAAATATCAAATAAAATTTAAAAATTTGAAATAAGATTGAAAAAGAAAATTATTTTTACCGATAAGAAAGTTAAAAACTTAAGTTAAAAATAATTTTAAATTGAAATTAATATATATATATATATTATCGACCAAAAATTAATCGATTTAATATTTTTACAAATGAACCGGTCGAATTGATTTCGAGTTTTTAATCATTAGTTGTTCCTAATAACTTGTTAACATTTTTCCTTAAATGTTGGAATTATAAGAACAGGTTTATGTATAACTTGGAATTTGTTTAATTAGAGCTTGACATAAAAAGGTCAAATTATTATAAAATTTAAAATAGGAAAATAAATAAATAAATAATTATATATATATATATATATATGCATGAGACTGCCAAAATTTTCAGAAACACTAATTGGGGATTAATATAATGTTTCTCTTCCAATTACTGAAATAATATATGTATATATATATATATATATATATATATACGTTCTGTAAATAATGTTTCACTTCCTCAGCGTCTGCTAGATGAATCATACGTTCTGTATTAGAAAGGTCTATATTGATTATGAAAGGTCATTACATTTTACGTGAGCAGAATCAATCTCTACTAGACAATCATGGAGGAACATGCCCTTCTACAGTTGGTAGGACCTCACCATCTTTCTATTATGTTTGTTCAGACAATTAAAGTAAGTATGAAGTACGATAAGATCAGAGAGGCGAAACAAGGCAAGCTGTATCATCAACTAATTCAAATACCCTGATTATATTTTCGACACTTCCCTTCAAGTTTGAATACCCTCATAACCTTGCACAAGTTTCTGCTGTAATAAAAAATAAAAATTATTTTGAATATGTTAGAAAAATCCTAAATACTACGAATTTATATATCTCAATTAATAATAAGATTTGATTGCATTAATATTTAAACTTTTAAGCATTGTTAAAATTTATTATTAAGAGGATTACAGTGAAATGCAAAAAAATATCTAATATTAAAAAGTAAAAATTAAGATGTATTTGGTAAATTATTACAAAAGGAAATAATTTACTCTAATAAAATAAAAAAAACAATTGATTAGCTGTAGATCCCAAAGTCAACATTGTCATTATTGAAAACCCCATTTTTGTTATTCCATATCAAATTAGTAGCTGAGATCGAGAAATGGAATTAAAATTAAGCCATGATAAATATTTTAAAAATCGGACTAGGAGCTAAATTGGTAAGTTAAGAAGTTTAAATTTTAAAAGATTCAATCAGTATTAGATCATCATAAAATCAATTAAAGATTTGATAAAATTAAAATTTTGAAATATTACTGAAAGAATCTATCGAAAACTTTAAATTTTAATTAAAAAAAGACTGTTAAATAAAAATTAATTAATTTATTTCAATTTATAAAAATTGATTAATTTACTAAAGTAACATATAAATTGATTATTTTTTTAATAATAAGAATTATTAAAATAAATTAAAGCGAAAACTTAAACCCGAGAATCTCTAACTTTCTTTTTGGCTTTTGATATAATTAACAAATGAAAGATAAATTTGTACATTTTCTTCCCATGTTTTTGGGGGTAAGATCATCCTTGTAGATTTTAAATTATTTATTCCCTTTTACTTGCTTCCAACTTGATTTTCCTCTAAAATTTAATGCCAAGAGATGGCTCCAAAGCACCAACCTTGGCCTTCATCCACTTACCCTCCAACATATTCATATCTTTTTCTTCCTTCCTAGTATAAGCCAAAAGAGAAACATCCCACTGTTCTTCCCTTCAGATCTCTGTCTTTCTCTCTCTCTCTCTCTTCCGTATTGAAGAATCCAACAGTACATAAAGACTGTCACCCCCAAGATTTGATCTTGTTTTCAACAATGAGAGGTGTGGTTTCATGTTTTAGTGAAAACGCTATCGATGTATCTCGCCCTTCATGTTCTAGTTACTTAAACAAGGCTTGTATGTCTCCAAATTTGATCCCATCTGTCCAAAACGCAGTTGCAAGCTTGTACAAAATCATCCTCTCAACTAGAAAACAGGTGACGGTTTTAGTCACTTGGTGCAGAAACCAAGCTTTGCAAGGCCTTAGCATCAACTTTGGAAGCGACCCTTCATCATCTTTCAAGATCAATACTAATGACAAGCTGTTTAGGAGGAAGAGAGGCAACAAAGTGATCGAACTAGAGAAATTCAAGATTGAAGTGTTCTGGGACCTTTCTTCTGCTAAATATGTCAGAGGACCAGAACCTGTTGGCAACTTCTATGTTCTAGTCATGGTTGACTCGGAGATTGGCCTTGTAATGGGCGACCTGCGAGAAGAAACTATCGCCAAGAAGTTCAAAACTAGCACGCCTTTTGCTAAAGTCAGTCTCCTCTCAAGGCAAGAGCATTGTGCAGGAAACACTTTGTATGCAACCAAAGCAAAGTTTTGTGATTCAGGAATTCAACATGATATCTTGATCAAATGCAGTGGAGAAAATGAAGGGCTAAAACACCCTGTTTTGTCAGTCTACATCGACAAGAAGATGGTGATTCGAGTAAAAAGGCTTCAATGGAATTTCAGAGGCAACCATTCCATTTTTCTTGACGGGTTGTTGGTGGACATGATGTGGGATGTTCATGCCTGGTTCTTCAATCCTGCTTCAGGATATGCAATGTTCATGTTCAGGACAAGAAGTGGAATGCACAGTAGGTTGTGGCTTGAGGAGAACATCGTTCAGAAAGGGCAACAGAAAGTGGGTTTCTCTTTGTTGATCTATGCCTATAGGAACCTTTGAAGAGATGCATTTCTTTATTCTTTTGGTTTCTGTCAGTCTTTTACATCTAATCTCTTTGATTTTAGGACCATCATCAGAAGATCTGATTTTGGGTCTCCCTTTTTGTCTTTTTCAAAGGCGCATGCATAAACATTAAATTGTTTTTGAAACATAATAATTTAATTGTGAAATAAAGCTAAGTGCATTAAAATAATGCTAATTAAAATAAATCTTTTATAAATTAATTACATGTATATTATAAGTTGCTGAAATAAATTGGATATTACATCATTATCATCATTAACACCCAGTTGAAATCTTACTAAAGTGCGAGATCTAAAAAGGTTCGATAGTATATAGCTTTACTCTTACTTAATAAAGAGGTTGTTTTTAATAAATTCACGTAAGCGTACAAAAAATAAATTAGTTTTATTTTATTAATGAATAAATCCTTTTTCTGCCTCATTAATCACCAATTTGTTTTTTTTATTATAAGTTAATTTTGTTTAATATCCTTTTCTCTATAGATGTCAAAACTCACACGGCTCGATTTTGGCCCTAATTGACCGGGCCACCAGCCAAAGTTGGGTGGGCCAATGAAGAGCTTACGCTTGATCATTTTGACAAAACGACGTCGTTTTGTAAAAAACGTCGTTTTTAAGTTTTTTTTTTAAATTATGACAGGTCGAATTGACTCGGCTCGCCTGTGATATGTCAAGCCTCGGCCTGTCGGATCAACCCATCTTAACCTATTGGGCCACAAGCCACTATGGATTGGGGTCGGGCAGGCTTTGAGCCCCGGCCTAGCCCAACCATTGAGATATCTACTTTTCTTCACTAATTATATGTTCATTCTTTATTACTAAACATCTTAAAGATTTTAGAAAAGATAATTAAAACATATCAGAGAAAAAAGCCTATTAGGATTTCTTTCGGCAGAAAGAAGGAAATGGCTACACTCACAATGCCTGGAAGTATACAGTAGACAAGCCAAAACGACGTTGTGAAATTAATGAATTTAATTTAATTTAATTAATTCAGTGACTAAAGGTTAACCATAATAATAAAATATAAAACAAACTCTAACAGTTTAAATCATTTAAATTAAATTTCAACATTTTTAAAACATTTAAAATAAAACTTATGTCAATGCCAATGTAAAATTATTTTTTATTTTTAAATAAAATATGAACTATTGTCAAATAAAAAATAAAACCTTATAATTTACTTTCTAAAATATGTAAATATGAACTTCATTGTTACGTGATAAGTGAGATTTACTATCTGAAATGCATAAACAATAATTTTGATTATCACGTGGCTATAAGATCTATTTTTTAATTAATTTAAAAAAATTAATTATGAGCCAGAGATTCTAAAAATAATAGCGTTTTAACAATAATATGATATTTAAGTGAGGAGGAGTTAACTCTTTGAATACCAAAACGCCCCTAAGGCAGCTCACACTCATTTTACAGATATTTGGAACATGGTCAGGGATGCCAAAACGTATCCTTGTCCCAAGTTCATGTCCATCGTTCGCATCATCACTCTTCAATGAAAAAGTTTGTCAAGTTTTTCAAGATCTTTCAAACCTTAAGTGTCTGATTAAGATCAGCTGTGCATGAAGTTGAAGAGAAGTGAAATCCAGCAGATAGAAGCAAGTAACAGAAGAGACTGGGAGAAAGGCCAAGAGAGGTTTTAAAGTAACAGTTTCTGACATCTACATAAGATCATATATGGCTTGTAGGGGATGAAACATTTGTATCTGGAAATCCAGATTTTTCCCAAAAAGACAAGAGGAAGCATTCTGGGATAGACAGTTTGAAAGGAGGAAATTGAGGATCAGAAGGAGAGAACCTAAAATCTCCTGTTTCTTGAGAGAATCTACTTCTAATCTTGGGATGATCTCATGAATAATGAGCTACTTTTCTGTCTGTTCTTTCTATCATTGAGTGGCCTCAGGCCAATAAAAGAACAGAGAACATACATTCCTCACATTTCTCATTTTACCTTCTCTTTTGGTTCTCATTCATTTTGTTGGCTGGAATTTAGATTGTCCCATGGAACTTCCTTTCTTTCACTAGAATTTCACTTACAGGCTGAAGATTCTGCTGCACGTTTCTCCTTTTCTTATCTCACTTTTGTTATATCTGAAGGATGGGTTGTAAGGCCTAATGTTCTGTCACCACTCACCACTCACCCTTGAGTGTATTCATAAGGGTTCACATGCTATATGTTTGAAACTTGAACCATTTGGTTTTCATGCATTCTTTTTATATTCGTGAAACCGTAGTCGATATTTTTCAGGTACGTGATCAATTTGATCCAAGTGGTGTTTTAATGTATTTCTACTCTTTAACTAATTTTCTTCAAATTTGAGATGAGGTATAATCTCTTATCTTCAACTTCGTGAACTGGAAACTTGGGACTTTCCCATGCATAGGAAGGCACAGTTCAAAATGCTAGCAGCTGTGGAAAATCTTTGTCTGCAGATCCATTTCTGGAAAATCGATTATGGGATACAAGGAATAGGGACACATATTTAAGGCTAACCCTTTATTTGTGTTATCAATTATCCTTTCTTTAAGATTTAGCAGCAAGATCAGAAAGTAATCTAATCACTACTGCTGTATTGAATTGAGAAAAGGGTTCAGGAAAATATCATTTATTTCGTAGTAGGACAACCTGTCCGTTCATTGCAATGCAAAATGACCATAAAAACAACTGGAAAATTCAAAAGTGAAAAAAAAAGTTGAAACACAGAGAAAATCACACACCATTGCAAGACCTGCAGTTTAATTCTGGGATTAAGGTTATATCGATCAAACGGGTGGCTTAACTCGAACAGTTGTGAAATCAAGAACCACAACTTTCTCGATAGCTGCAGAAAATGTGGCAGAGTATTCAACATGATTGGGATGGTTCTGAAACGCAGTGTAATCTTCCTTCTTCTCAAAAGTCATGGAAAAAGAATGTGTAAAGCCTTGAGTAAGCATCTCATGCCCTTCCATTTCCTGTCCCCTGTATGTCAAGACAAAGGGCAGATATTAACTGTAGCAGAACTTCCATTAAAAATGGCTTTTGCGAAGTAGTTTCTGAAAATTTTATTCAGTTTCTTGGAAATATTAAGGCAGGTTAAGAAACTTAGGTGACTCGTAACAGCTGGAAATGGCTACTTCTTGTTGACTCTAAGAGGAGGCGTTGCATGTTCTTGGTGGTTAGTTGCTTAAACAAAAATTAGTAGTCTCGTGCTCCTAGTTCATCCATCAGGATTCATTTTAGGACACAATAAAAGGAAGAACAATATTTTCAAGCGCCATGAAGTTCATTAATTGAAGCTTATATAGGGAACCAGACAGGATGGGGTGGGGTGAACACTCACCATTCAAAGGACTTGACATGATCGATCTCTGAAACCAGCTTCTCCAATCCTTTAACGATGTCCTCCACTGGAGCACCTTCCTTAAACTTAACAATCACCAAGTGCTTGAACTCTGCCATGGCTATTGAACCCGTAAGCGAAAACGTTTCTCTTAAACTCTAATATTTATATCCATACACAAGCCCTGCACCTACCATTCATATATCAATTTCCAGAGTCACATCCTATAACACTTTCCAGGTTTCACCCCCCTAGTAAGTGACCATAAATATTACCCTCCCCTAGTAGAGAATCTGCAGCTTAATATATGGGAAGATGTACAAGTAGATTTCAGTCATCAACTCCTCCATTGCTCCATCTCACAGTAAAATCCTGTCCCCTGCATATTGTCTTACCCTTTCGCTTTTACACATCAAATGGGTCCTTCATGTTTCGTGTGTCTATCATTTCCTTGAATTTTGGTGTGATCTTTATATATTTCCTTACGCATCATCAACATCTGACATCCCTCTTCTTCTTTTTTTTTTCCTTTTCTTTTTTCTGATTTCAAAGGCTAATGCTTGCAATAACTTATTTTTTCCTCCATGCCCTTTACATGTGAAGGTGATCCAAGGATTAAGACATGGAAGAAGGTAACATTCATAATAACCCTTATCTTTAAGGGATCTTACCATGTGTGATTATGATCATCATGATCATGGATTCTAAACGCAACTAGCAGAGCTTGATTAGATACCATGTTTTGTCAGTTAGTATCTGACTACCATTTGATTCAGTCAATTCATAAGATCTGCTTAGATTCAGAGCTAAAGCTACTCCCCAAGCTGTAAGGCATGATTTCTCCAAATCTTATGACAATTGAAAAATCCAAAGGCGAAGTTCCACAAAATTTCTGTTTTGTCATTGTTGTTTTTAACTAAAATTTATAGCTGCTTCTCACAAGCAACCGAGATTTCCAAAATTCTTTTGTAAGCAAACAAATTAAGTGCACAACAAATAAATTACACGCACACAAAATATAAGAAATTTGTTAACGCAGTTCGACACAAATAGCTTACATCTATGAGTCCTCACCTAAATTAATAAACTTTTACGGTAATACCATAAGCTTACACAAGGCTATTACGAAACTGACATGATTCACTTTTTAATGCTATCCTCTTGTACTTATCTCGTGAGAGTATCTCATACTCAGTAGCATAACCAACTCATACTAGCCGAGAATTTTGAAACAAAGAATTAAAAAAAACAACCCAAGTGATATAATTGAAACAAAGACACTTGAGTCAATGAAAAACTCTCCTAAGTGCATAGCGACATTGAGTCATAATCATGGATAATCTTTAAACAAAAAACTGCTGTAAAACTTTGAAATTGTTCTCTGAAAGCGCCAAGCACAGTAGCTAAAAATTGATCTTATACCGAATCAACTTTCTTATTGCAAAAGATATCTCAAATAAATTAAAATAGAAATAATGCCAAAAATAGAATATTTTAACAACAATAATTTATAGAGCTTTGCTTTCTGAGTTCCTGTAAACTTTAAACTAACATTAGCTAATGGATACATGCTCAAACTGTATGGTCATTCATTGAAGATGAAGATCGATGAGAAAATGAAGTGGAACTTAAGTTTAAGCGAGCTATATAGAATAAAAGACATTATATCTTAACTAAAATTCTAAAATAATGGATTAATAAGTCAATTTCTATAACAATTTATTTTAATTTTATGCTATTTTTGTTGAGAAATTAGGTTGGGATCAGTTCTTCCATGAAGCTGAACAATTATGAAAATCTTTTGTAATTTAATTTTAAAAAATCAAGATCATTTTAAATTTTATAAAATAATTAACACATAAATTATAATAAATGTAAATCTTAATTCGTAACTTATTCTAAAACTTGATCCTTTTCTTATTATATCTCTTGAACTGTTTCCAAATCTAGTTCATCTTAACTACCATAATTATACAAATATCTAACTTCTAATAGTGTCTACAAAACGTGTTGAGAGAATTCTGTAATTTTATATAGAGAGACAATGAACGCTAGCTCCCTTAAAGGTTAAGCTTGTTTATAATAGATATTGGATATTTTAGTAATTAAATTAAAATTAAATTATAATTTTAATTAGAATTATAAATAATTTTAATTTACTATCAATTATGCCTAAATAAGATTCAATATCTTATGTTGATCCTTATTTATTAAATATTTCATAATTAATTATAAAATTTATCAAACTTTACAATCAAGTTCAATTTGATTAAAATATCTTTTCACATTTTAACCTGCTCTTTATGTGTGACCCATTAGATTCTTAAATATGTTAGTAATGGATACAAATCTAACCCTAAATCATATTTTGGATTAGATAAATTAAACTCTTTTAATGTATCTTTAATTAAACAATTTATATATATAAATTAAGATTAACATCTAGCAACATATCATGACCACCAAATATTTAGAAATGTCAAGTAGTTTTGACTAACCTTTCAGTACATGATTTTTTCGTATAATTCAATCATTTCATCTTACAATATTTTGATTAAACATAAAATAAGAAATAAATGTTTACTCTATTCGAGTTTAATCATATTAGTTTCTACCATTAATAATTGATTTTATTAATAACATTTATAAGCTATTTACAAAGCGTCATTCCACTATTCACAACTAAATATTCTTCCTTATTATTTTAAGGTGATGAATCTTTTATTAATTACTTAACTACCTCCATATAGTTCATGTTATATCTAATGATTACCAATTGCGCTATCATTGACTAAAATAAGTCATAAGTGGTATCAAAATATAACAATTCTGATATGTTTTGGTGATCTCGAATTATATTATCACTTGTACAATCATCACAATTAGAATTTCTATATACATATAAATAATGTTCTAAATTGATTTCTCATGTGATATCATTTAGTGAAATTGTCCTCTAACATGCACCAACTTGTTTGTTTAAATATTTCCATATTTTAGTTTATAAGATTAACTACTTTCTTCATAAAAAAAGTATAACTTGGACTAGTTTTTTAATACTCTATTAATGTTCAGTTCTAATAGGACAATTTAAAGATAATAATAAATGTAATAAGAATCTTACGATTATAATCTCATCTTAATCTCACTTGCAATGTACTAAGCAGCTTGAAAAACTATTTAATGGCAAGTCTTGATCATGTTAGACCAAAATTAATGTAGGATTGAGGGTTCACCAAATAATTACAGGTCAAGTCCAGTTATATATTTTGCTTTTTATTGCCACTTTAGTCTTTAGAAGAGAAGCACTATCAAGAAAGGCAATTGTAGGCTTTTTTTTGTCGTTATTGCTTAGCTTTAATCCTCAACATTGACGTTTGATTTCCATCCATTTTCTTTGCCTGTTTAACAACAGACATCGGACTGTCCACATTTGTAATCTTTCAAGATCTTAAAATAAAAAATCCAATCTTTGCACATATCCTCTGTTTCTGTTCTAGTTACGGTGTACTGACTCTATTTTATTAAATTTTATTCGTATATTTATAAATGTGTCGATAAAATTTAATAAAATATAACGAGAATATCATAATTTAAATAGGAGATCTGATCTCAAACTGGTCAGTTCTAATTTTATAACATGCATTTTTTTCTTTTAACTACTGCCATAAACCTTAACCGTAGAAGTATTGGTGTAAAGAATAATAATATTTTAAAGCTCGAACTAAGATTTTATATTAAAAACTATAAATCAGCTAATTTTTTTGATTTGATTTAGTTTAATAATTTTTATTATTAAAATATGATAAGTTTATTAATTAATTAGCTTGTTTTTATAAACTATTCAGCTTTCATAAACTAAAATAAACTGATTAATTTTTATTTAACAATTAGCAATTTAAATTTAAATTTTTCGATAGACAAGAATAATCTTTTTAAATTTTATTTAATTTTTAACCAATTCTATAATGGCTTAATACTAATTGAACCTTTTAAATTTTAAATCTCTTACCTTACCAGTTTAATTTATAGAGTTGAATACTATTTTAGTACTTTAATATTATATATCTCCTACAGGAGGTAGTAGTGAAGAATTTTTCGCAATGGGCGAAAGCCTTACTAAGCAATGCCTCGTAGAGGTAAAAGGTTAATGAGTTGTGAACTTTTCTCAAAGAAGTAATGATGATATCTAAGAATAAGTATATGTTAACTCTGTGTTAGCAGCAAGCATTATCTCGAATGATTGAGCCTGAAGTATTTATAGGATTTACATAAATGTGAGAATAAGATTTAAAATATGACAGGAACACTGTATCCTTATTTGTAACTAGGTGTCATGATATGTCTTACGAATTTTGAGAAAAAGAAAAGAAAAAAGAAAAAATATTCTTGTAGTAAATTAAATAATTAGAATATCCATAAAAAGTTTGTGAATGCTGACTTCAATTATATGAACACAAGGAGTACTCCTGCCGACAAGAAGGGTACACCTCGTGCAGGAATTATGTTAGGATTGCACGTGTTATGTACATATCCGACAGCGACGGGGCCAGTGCAGCTTTAGAAATTAACCCGTTAAGATAATGGAGTGAAGATTACGGATGGTAACGAGATGATCTGAATCTAATTTGATTGGATTAAGATAGTTTGTTCTTTTTTGTTCTCTCTTCAACTGGGTAGGGACTCAGTAGGATGCTTGGGTTTTAGGACAAGTTACTAAGGACAACATGCGTGGGGACACTGCTACAACCTGCATTCTTCCAACGTTTGGTTTCCAGCAAATCATGGACTTGTAGCTAATTCAATTGAATATATGAAATCATTTCCGTACAGTCGTATGCATGTGTTCTATATTCATCTATAGTGTGCCAACTGCAATCTGTAATACAAAGAAATGATAATGTCAAATAAATAGCTAAGCAGCTTCAATTTAGAGGGAAAGGGACTATAAAATTAATCGAAGCCATTAAAAGAAAATAAGATCATATAAACCTATCGGCCGGTTTCAATCTACGGTCAGAAATGTAGCTTCTGTTCCTGAATCACTACTCAAGAATCCTTGTGCTTGAGATTTCTTAAGCCGTGAAATTCGCTTTCGATGCCCGCGACCTTGTTTATGCTGTTCCCATTCGTAAGCTCCTCGAAGAACCCTGTCTCCACAAGCCTGTCAATGAGCGTAGCCATAAGCATTCAAACAGCAGAAGGCAGTAAAAGGAGAAGTGAAATGAGGGCTAAGGACATGAATCACGAAAGAGAACCTTGCATATGTATTGGGTCCACAAGTTTCTCTGAACTTCTGTTCCATTACCATGAAGCCCCAAGGGCACTGAGCCCCTCCCATTACTTAGGAAAGATCTAACAATTTTTACGGCTGGATCAACCACATCTACAGTCCATGATTCATCTGATCTGCCTGGAGAAGAAGTAGCTATTAGATCAATATAACATCCTAACACACCTTCCTCTAGTTAGAAAGTTGTTCTGAGTAGAATCCAAGTTCTGTTTACTAGATCATAAGATGTGTTAAAGGGCGTATTCATACGTTCACACAAGCTACTTAAGCATTTTCTGTTATACTATTTTTCATTTTTCTGTTCTAATTTATTGAAGTAACTCCGAATAAAATTGTATGTATTTCTATTTGGTATTAGAAACAATAAGTATCAATCACACAGTTCTCCTCACTCGGTTATCATTTTTCTACTTTCTCAAAGTTCTATAAATTTTTGGATACTATAATTCAATATTCCGCAGATGTAAAGATGTAAGATTCTAAAAGGAGTACCTGATATTGATGCTGTTGCATCAACATAATGCATGTTCCATCCAAACAATGTTTGAAGGCGAGTAAGTCTCCTTTTCTGGATAACAATGACAGGCTTATTAAGCTTTCTTGTTTCTTAACACAAAATAGCATTAACATCATCAAAGACAGATTAGGTTTAAAAAATATTAATTCAGAGCCGACCACCAGTATGCATGGGATACAGGTTGCTCCCAAAAACAGTCACAGTTATCAGATAACCTATTCAACAGGGGATATGTAACCAGTGATTGCTACTCCTTTACTGCAACTCTACTTATAAAGTTCTCCATATTCTCAACTCAAATGGATTTCTGAAAATAGAAGTATCTATTGCTTACTTGACGGCGAACAAGTCTCCTTGTGTTTGCCTTTACTTTTTCAATGGCTTCAGTCAACAGAAATTTGAGCTGGTTATCATCAGAAGAATGCAAGATTTTCATCATCATTTTATTCATCGTCATCTTATCATTTACTTCGTCCTTGTTAGCTTCCAAAATATCAAATCCTAGAAATTCCTCAAACTCCCGCACACCTATGGCCTGCCGTAAACCTCGAGTATAATCAGAATTTGGACTATATATCTCATAAACTTCACCAAGCAATCCAGCGTCAATCATGCAATCTACTCTTTCTCCCACATATTGATCCAGTACTGGGAGGGTAGCATCAATACATACAAAACAGCAACTAAATCTACAATTATCAGTGCGACCCCAGTTCTGTCCTGCCACAATTTAGATGTTATCAGAATGAAAGAGTTTGGGTTCATACTGTTATCATCTATTATCAAATAGAAATGTGCATAAGTGAGAAAAGGTTGGAAGAGCACATGATCTGCTTTACTTAATGAGTGTCTAACTTATATAATGTGTGCACATCATGTTGCCACCAATGAAACAAACCAAGTAGATAAAGCTAATTGTATCAGATTTAAGAACAAGGTGCGGAGGTTCAGAAACAAATTAGGAAAATGTAGCATATTATACCACTCTATAGGTCAGAGATTCTTCTTCACATTCCAGAAAATAGAAAAGGACTCAGAACAAGTGTACATTACAAACCTCTGCAGCCTTTCCCTGATACAGTTTGCTAGGCAGAATTCCAGAGCGAGCATATAAGTTGAGGTATTGATTAATCTGGACAACAGGGAACCAAGTTGAAAGATCTCTAGAAACTAGAAAATTCCACATGTAGTGATCAAACTTCAGCAATAAAATGTCCAAGGACCACAATATTGACAGTTTCAGAAGAAAATAATATAGAACTTAATTGAAATGGGTGATGCTATAGAACCTCAAGACGAGAAATGAACAAGATACATGGGAAAGGTGATCATAGAAAAGAAGTCCACATCTCCTGAACTGGATAAATTATAATCACTAGGAAGGAAATTGAATTCTCCAGCAATGCTATGTCAATAAGATCTGACCGCCAAGAAAACTAGGAAATAAGCCATGTCACACACCCGTTAACTAGAAGACACAACTATTCAGTTATTGGGATATGACGACACATTACCCATCAATAGTGATTAAAAACACTCCCAAAGCAGCTTGAAATAGAACCCATGTTGTGCCTTTCACTCATATAGATACTTGTGTTGTCATGACCACTAAAAATTTCTTATGCATGAATAAATGCTTCAATAGCTAGCCTAACTGTACTGGACAACTACGTGGTCCATTATGATAAATTCAAGCTCAGTGGCTTGGCCCTTCCTCTTTCCAGATTAGGCAGATAGCAAATCAAACATGAAAAATTTTGTCTCAACTCTCAGTAGACTTTAAAGAATCCACTAGCCTTCCCCTGATGGAACAGAAAATAATTAGAAGCTACATCCTCTCCCCCAAAATTGTTTCACTTAGTTACTTATTTCAACAAGAATTGTGAATAATAACATATAAAAGATGGCAAGCAATTTGAACGGTCAGAGAAAATACTAAAACAAATCAAAGAAGTTTACAACAATTACATGAACCAGCTATGAATAACTTCAGAAACAAGATAAGTTAAAATCTTTACTTTTCTATGGTTATTTGGATGGACTCTCTTTGCTGCAACAGGATCAATGTCCTTAAGATTTTCATAGCTACTATCGAAACTGTCTTGATCGAATTCAGATACAAGAGTTGTCTGCTCATCTCCTATCAAACAAGTAGAAAATACATAAAATTTAGACTTAAATGAAGAATTTAAAACATTAGGGCCGCCATATACCAGGCAAATGATTTAAGCAGCTCTCATCCATATCTCCTGCAGTATCGTTTAGAAGGAATGGACTTACAAGTGCCTGAATGGTAAAACAGAAAGGAAAGCATCAAGGTGTAAGGAAGTTAATTCAACGAAGTGTTGAGGAAATATGCCTGCATTACGTATATAGCTTGCCCTTTCACACAAAAGTGAATAAATGAAATATTCAGTACCTGAATGTAATAATTTGTACCCCCCACAATTACTGGTAGGCAGTTCCGAGACAGTATATCATTGATAAGCTGAAGATTAAGTTCACTAAGTCAAGAAGCAGAAATTTGAACTAGCAATAATGGAGCATTTTTCTATTCGCATAAGGGACGACTACAGAAAAAAAATCAAAGAACTTGAAGAATGAAAATTTAGTTTAGCAAAACAAATTAGTCAGAAGCTACATGAAATACGAAGTTCAATAAACTGACTAGAATCGTGAAATACCAATAGCATAAAAATTTTCACAAGTCAAAATATTTTGCATACACTGAAGTTCTTTTTCTTTTTTTCCTTGATGAATATGTACCAACTAAAGTTAACTCACAGGGATAGCAGAGTCCCGGAAGGCCTTCGCCGTAAACCCCACGTTTGGATTTACAGTCCCTAAAAGATGATGTGGTACCCCTGAAACACACAAGTCGTCTAACCTTTAACATCACACAGTAACTTAAGAAAAGTTTATGCCGATACCAATCATAATTCTTATTCGATTTAGAACATAAGCTTAGTTCATGAGCAATTAAGGTAGCACCAAAAACGTGTTGTAAAGGCCACAAAATTCGAAGCTTGAAGCAACAAAACTCGAGCCTTGCATGCAATAAAATAAAATAGTCCAAGAACCAACTTTTTCTTGTTTCCTTACCGACCCTTTTGCTCATGAAGGGGGACCTTATTGGTGAGGACATCGAGGCCACAGTAGACCTGCATTGAATCGGCGTTGATGATTTCGATCGGAAAGTGCACTGCTAAATCAATGGCCAGTTTTGATTTCCCCGAACCAGTTGGACCCATTATCACCACAACCTTCGGTTTCTCCTCCACCACCTTCGTCTCTTCAGGTTTTAATTCTAGTAGTCCATCGCTGCTGCAGCCACCCTCCATTGAAGTTGCTTGCTTGCTTCTCAAACGACCGTGAATCATCTTAAGTTTGGTTGATATTTGGGCTTTAAGTGTCGGCTCATTTACACGAATGGGCCTTAAAGTTAGTCCTGGATTAAGAGAGCAGCTTTAATGCATAATCTAATCATTTTATATAATTGTAATCCCAGAATTTTGTTATAGAACTATATAAGTTTTTAAAAACAACCTTAATTTTTATATTTTTTTATAATTGAGTAATGTTTAAAATTTTCCTTAAGAAAGTTCCTATATAATAATGATATATATATATATATATATAAGTTTTAATTAGTGTGTACCGGATGGACCTGTATTATGTATTATGTTCTGATATGCAATTACAATTATATAATAATGATACAAGGCAATCTCTTCTCCTGATCCAAAGCAAGCAACAATGGCAACTACAACGGAGAACGGCACAAGCATCCTTATGTTCCCATGGTTAGCCCATGGTCACATATCACCTTTCTTCGAGCTAGCCAAGAATCTCTCAGTCAGAAAATTCCATGTCCATTTCTGTTCTATTCCAATCAACCTCAAGTCCATTAGAGACAATCATTTTCCTTCTAATATTCAACTCATTCATTCATCTACACCTGCCATGCATCTTCATTCCCACAACTCCCACCTCACTTCCACAGAACAAAAGACCTCCCTCCCCATCCCATGTCCACCCTAAAGACTGCTTTTGATGAGGCAAAACCTGATTTTATCAATATTTTAAACACCCTTAAACCAGACCTTGTGATCTTTGATTTTCTGCAACACCGGGTACCAGAAGTTGATATGGAGCTACGCCTCCTAGCTGTCACGTTCTTAGCCATAGGTGCAGCAACTTCCTCTTACTTGTCCCATGACTGCATGTATCCTACCATCAAATTCCCATTTCAAGATCGCGATTTCACAGAGAATGAAGCCCGGAGATTAACCGAGTTGATTCACGACATGTCTGATGGAGTTTCGAATGGTGAAAGGTTTATAAAATCCATGAGAAGATCTTCCAACATGATCTTGGGAAAGGGCCAGATATATATCTTGATTATCTTTCTGTTTTGACGGGCAATAAGGAGATGGTTACAGTTGGGACTCTTATGCAAGAACCAGCACAAAATGACAGTAGTGGCAGTGATGATACATATATCATGAACTGGCTAAACCAGCAGATTCCATGTTCAGTCGTGTATGTTTCTTTTGGAAGTGAGTATTTCCTTTCCATGGAAGAGACACATGACATAGCACATGCACTGGAGCTTAGCAGATCCTATCTTTCCTGCTTTTTTTATATATATAATCAAAATTATTTTTATAATTTCTAAATTTTAACAATAATAAATTGAAATAATTCAACATATAATTCTATTCATGGTACATAAAATATTAAGCCAGATCCAAAATATGATTTAAAATAAATGGTTAAAAAATAATAAGTAAGAGTGTAGAGATAACAAAAAGGTCAAAATTAAGTAGACTTGAGTTTGACCCTACTCGTTACTATTTTTAAAATATATCATATCTTTTATTTTTGATTAAATATTTAATCCTAAAACTAAAAGTATTTGTAATTTTGAAGTTGAATTTTTTTGATAATGTTTTTGTAATTTTATAAAATTCTCAGTGCAATATTATATTTGGAGATAAATTTTATTTTACTAATTATTTTTAGACCAAATTATAGAATATTAATAAAAAGTATATAATTAATTGTTAATATATGGAAAACTTCAAAATTATATTAAAACTACATATGACTTCATAAAATAAGAGTATGCGATCCACAGATTGACAAAGTTATCGATGAGTCTGATTGCTTAACGGCGGTTCAGACAATTCTATCTCCTTCTTTAAATCGGTTTGAGATTAAAATTTTAGTCCTTGATTATTTATTAATTAAGCGATATTTCCTTCACTTGTCTTTTCAACGTACGTGTAAAATTGTCAATAAAACAACATATTCTTTAATAAGAGTAGCCTTATTACATGCAAACTTATATCACTTAACTGTTTGTTTGACTTATTTAGATTCCATCTTACATTCAGATTGTTTTGTCCCTTTGTGGTTGAGGGTGAAAGGCTAGTAGATTATGAGTGTACGAGATAAATATGTTAATTTGGGTTAACTTTAAGGCCTTTCCTCTCAATAGTTTATTTTTCTTTTAGTAACGATTAATTTCAACAAAAAAAACGTATGCGATCACAAACCACACTACAGCTATTCTAATGGACTTAGCTGATTGATCCACGTCTGTCTCTGCCGTAGAATCTCGCAGACCCTACAACTGACATATGGGTTTCATTGTTCAACTTTCGATTGCTTGGTAAGGATCGTCGTCACTCTCTCTAATTAATCGATCTTCGTAAATTGTGGGATCTTATGGATGGAATTGGAAAAGTCAAAGTCTTTCTTCTTTAATTTCAATTTATCATCCAAGATTTAACCTTTGCTTGCTTCCGTTTCCCTTAAACTGTTATTTACTCGAGTTTTCGTTTGAATATGGATGCAAATGAATTGTGTTCTACTGGGTTGGTTCCATGTGGTCTTGTTTGGATAGTACTGGGTTTCGCTAGGCTGAAAAACCAGACGGCAGCAGAAGTCCAATATGGTCATTGTAATGCTTATAAGTCTGAATGGGAAAGTTAAAAGTTGCTGATTTTGTTATCTTTTCTGGTTTGACTAGACAGACTTCCTTCTATTTGAGATACCGAAGTTTTTCAAAAGGCAGAGTTTTGATTGTAGAGGGTAAGAGATGAAAACATTTACTCTTTCACCTGCAAATCATTGCTACATTAAAAGCCAAATCAGCCCCCGAACAAAGCCACTAAATACAAACCTCTTTCAATCAAGTGGGCACCAATATCAGAAGCCCTCTAACAAAACTAGACCAATTCCTTCCCTCACTGTTCAGTCTGCTGAAAGTTCGAAAAGTGCGGTAGTTGAAAATCTGAAGAAACCACCGTTGGTTGTAGTTGGCTCAGCTAATTTTGACCTCTTTGTTGAAATTGACCGACCCCCCAAAATAGGTGAGACAGTCTCGGCGAAAACTGGTCAGACCCTTGCTGGTGGCAAGGGAGCCAACCAAGCTGTATGCAGTGGAAAACTTTCATACCCAACATACTTTGTGGGGCAAGTAGGTGAGGATGCCTATGGGAGTTTGATTCTTGACGCTTTGAAGAATGGTGGGGTCTGTATTGACAATGTGAGGAATGTTCATGGTGTGCCTACTGGGCATGCAGTGGTAATGCTTCAGTCTGATGGTCAGAACTCTATTATCATTGTTGGAGGTGCCAAAATGAGTGGTTGGCCTGAGAGGTTGGGTGATGAGGATTTGAAGATAGTGAAGAATGCCGGTAT
>JANVCL010000213.1:3674497-3708238 GCA_026546855.1 Erythroxylum incrassatum | reverse complement strand
ACTAGCCAAACTTCTCTTATCTCGATGAATGTCTTTGCCAAGAAATAAAAGGTAACCATAGAAACTGAATACTTTACAGGTATATTTTAAAAAATAATTTTAGCAAATTTACCAACGGAAAAAAATTTCGTAGGTAATTACCGACGGAAAAAAAATTCCGTAGGTAATTACCGACGGAAAAAATTCCGTTGGTAATTTTCTGACAGAGATTTACCGACCAAACGAAATAACAGTCGGTAAATTTACCGACGGTGTGCACAATTGTCGTCGGTAAATTTACCGACAGCCATATTTCTGACGTTTTTTTCCGTCAGTAAATTTCATCGCTAAATAAACTTACCGACAAAATTTATACACATTCTGTCAGTAATTTTCGTTGCTAATCCCTATTTTTCTTGTAGTGGGTGAGGAAGTATATATGTGGTTGTCGCTGGGCTTTTCTTCTTCTCATCCCGGCATAATCTCTCGCCTTAAAAAATCTTTGTTTGGTTTGCGACAGGTTCCTCGAAATTGGTTTGCCAAATTAGCAAGAGCTCTCAAAGCTTATGGTTTTTCTCAGACCTACGCTAATTATTCTCTTTTTGCCTTACACAAGGATAATGATACCCTATGTGTTCTTGTATATGTCGATAATTTGTTGATTGCAGGGAATAATTCTGTAGCCGTTCATATACTGAAATTTTATTTTAGTAGATGCTTTCACATGAAAGATCTTAGCAAACTAAAATACTTTCTTGGCATAGAAGTGGCTCGAAACTCTAATAGAATCTTTCTTTGCCAATGTAAATATGCTCTAGATATTATTAATAAATAGGGTTGTTAAGTGCTAAACCTACCAATTTCCTTACAAAGCATAATCATCATCTTGGACGATTGACATATTTGACCATTACTTGACCTGAGTTGAGTTAGTGTGTGCATATTTTTACTCAATTTATCCAACAACCTCGCACTAAACATTGGGATGCTATGCTCCATGTCTTACGTTATCTCAAAGGGAATCCTAGCTAGGATATTTTATTACGATCTACTTCTAATTTGTAGTTATATGCTTTTTGTGATTTTGATTAGGCCAACTATCCTCTTAGTTGGTGTTCTTTGACTGACTACTTTGTATTACTTAGCTACTCTTCGATCTTATGGAAGACCAAGAAATAATAGACTGTGTCTTAATCCTCAGCGGAGGCTAAGTAATGCTCTATGGCTACTAATACTTGTGAGCTAACTTAGCTTAAGAGTGATCTTGGTGTTATGCATCCTCCACCCATGCACTTATATTGTGACATCAAGGTTGCATTGTACATTGCCTTCATTATAGTTTTCTATGATCGTATTAAACATATTAAAGTAGATTTTCATTTCATTTGTGACAAGCTTCAAGCTGGTAATATTGCTACCCATCATATTCGTTCTTTCGAGCAATTGGTAGATATATTTACCAAGGCTCTAGGGGAACAACATTTTACTTATCTCCTTCGCAAGTTGGGCATTTGTAGTCCACATGCTCTAGCTTAAGGGAGAGTATTAGGAATATTGTGTGTGATATTGTACAACTATAAATATCTTGTTAGAGATCTTTTAGGAGGTAAGTAATAATTAGGAGATAGCTTTTCTATATTTGGCTAGGAGTCTTATGACAATAGGCATGTATTAGTTGTATATATTTTCAGTTGCTTGAGGAAACAACACATAAACTAATTTTCTCCAAAATTTCTCACTAGTTTTAGATTTATAAATAGTAGATTAGGAAATTGAATATTTTTTTTATAACTTGTATTGATTTGAAAAAACTTGTTGCATTAGTAAATAAAATATATACTAAATTTTAAATTTATTAATATATGTAAAGGTATTAATTATTTTACTTCTAATTAAATGTACAATGTATCATCATAAATAATTTAAAATAAAAAAGTAAGATTCATCACTTAATATAAAGAAAAGAAATATGTTTATTTAACAACTAAATTTTTAAATATTTTATAATAGCTGATATAGTTATTGTAATAAAAAATAATTAATATGAAAAGAAATATATTTATTTGAAAGTTAAATTTTAAAAAAATTATAATAGTCATTTCATCTTAAATGCAACGGAGAATTTACAGCGGAGGTAGTTGATAAGGTGGGGGCAAGCAAGTAGAAATCTACACACTATACGCAAAACACAGCACGTTCCCTTTATGAACCAAATGGATCAGTTACGAGAGATTAGATTTTCTGTCCAATATTATTTTGTCTTATTCTATCTCATAAAATCTCAGCTATTTATTTTGTGGGACTCACGCAGATTTCATGTAGGTCTCATATAAATAAATAACTAAGATTTATTAGACACAATAAAACACCATAATATTAAACAAAGGATATAAACTCCAATCATTATCTTACTGCTCTTACATGATTTCTCAGTCCACCAATAGCAATAGTTCTGAAAGTGAGAAAAAGTTCTTTTGGATTACTCAAACCAAAGCAAGAAGCCTAGTTCAAGTCATTTTCTGATCAGATAAAAGACATTAGTATATCATAGGTTATTACTTAGACTCGAGGGTTTATTAGGCAGTCCGATTCCCTATATGGTAGGTTACGATATGAGGTAATAAAAATTAGTGTTTTGAAAATCGAATCGAATCCGTTGGTCAAATTAAAAAATTAGTGACCCGGATCATAAAATGGTCCAATTTAACCTTTATTTTTTATAAGTAATTAACTCGTTTATTTTACAATCGGACTGATAAAAACTATTGAACTGGTTAAAGAAAGGATCGGCTAGTTCATTTAAAATGCTTTGATTTTGATGATTTTAACTTGAATGAATATTATGATTAGTGTTTTTTAATCTTTTTGATGAAATATAACTAGTGAGCTTTGTTATCTTATTTTGTGTTGTGTTGGTGAAATTAAAAAAAAAACTTATATGTTTTAAAGTTTGAAGGTTTAAGTTAAGTTTTCAATTAGATAAATAATTAAATATTATGTTTAAAAATTATTTTATATATATAATATATAAAATAAAAAATTATATATTTATTAGTGACCGATTCGATCACGGTTGAATTCTAGTTAAATCATTAACCCTTGAATCAGTTGCTTCTTCGATTTAGTCACTAATCTCGTTTTTAAAACATTAATAAAAATAGAGACAAAGTGACAACAAGGAATGACTTAAATGGTGTAAACTTCTCACTTAAGGCTCTCTCTCGCAAGAAGTCTTTGAGTTCGAGTCACATAAAGGAGAGAAAGTAGGAATTTTTTCCTTATGATGATCCTCTAGCTTCTTAGGCAAAGCTTCTTGATAGGATTAATTACGGACGCCTCGCTTCCAGTAGCAGTGTGAGAGTTGAAGCTACTAAAGAACCCGAGGATGCTAAGAATTTGATGCTGAGCAGAGCCAGTGATCAATTAGCAGTTAACCAATCAAGTATTAGACGATCCCTTGTGCGTAAAAATGTACAAGCTCCGTAAGAACCTGAAAAATTTTAGAATTTCAGATTTACTTCATTTAAAAATTTTAGGGTGAGA
Organism: Erythroxylum incrassatum; assembly: GCA_026546855.1. Classification (NCBI taxonomy): domain Eukaryota; kingdom Viridiplantae; phylum Streptophyta; class Magnoliopsida; order Malpighiales; family Erythroxylaceae; genus Erythroxylum; species Erythroxylum incrassatum. Next base: position 3,704,716 of record JANVCL010000213.1, on the reverse strand, counting down.
TCTTAAGAGCTTAGAATTAAGTAATGTAATATAAAACAAAAACAATAGGCGAAGTGAACGACCATAACTGTTATTAGTAATTATATTCTTTTAGCCTTCCTGACACGCGACATGCTACGGACGGACGCTGGACCCTCCTCATATTCAATGTGCTTCGAAAGGTATGCAAGCTGACTCACCCTCAAAATTATTTTTCAATTTCAATATGTCAAAATGAAACACAATTAGTAACAAGATCTTTAGAAGTGCGACGAGAAGCCCATTATAAGGGTCCAAAATACCAATCTTATGAAAATAGGCTAAGTACAAATAACAATAAGTTAAATCATGTTCGACAATTTATTGGAATCTGGGTTAGCCTGACACCCAATAGAGCTGGACTCAGCTCGGTTTGAATTATTTTTATATTCTTTAGAAATATGACAAAAAGCTCATTATAAGGGCCGAAACACCAATCTAATGAAAATAGGCTAAGTACGGATAACAACAGGTTAGACCACGTTCAACAATTTATTGGAATCTGGGCCCAGTCTGATACCCAACAAAGCTCGACTCAGCTTAACTTGACCTATTTTTATATTCTTTAGATGTACGGCGAGTAGCACATTATAAGGGCCCGAAACACCAATCTTATGAAAATGGGCTAAGTATGGATAACGATAAGTTAGATCATGTTCGACAATTTATTGAAATCTGGGCCTAACCTGATACCCAACGAAGCTCGACTCAGCTCGGCTTGACCTATTTTTATATAAAGTCCAAATTCCAATAAATTGTCGAACATGATCTAACCTATTAAAAAATAAAAATTGACATTTTTTAAAAGCGATATCATTTTTTATAGTTGGGCTTCGAAGCGAGCTGGGTCTGGATAACTCAAACCCGAGCTTAGTCTGAAACTTGATCAATCTTTTAGATAGTTGGGCCTGGGCCGAATACCATCTCTAATGCTAATATTCTTTTATAAATACGCAATTCATACAAGTTAGAAATGTGTGATCGTGTATAAATTGATTGAATAAGGCGATTCTCAAATATTTTTTACAATGAATCCTGATGTGAAATAGCTTCACATTCTTTCAGGAAGTACTACTTCTAAAGCTGGAGAAAATCAAATGTTTGCTTGTTGTAGGTCATTTTAGGATGAAGACAACAAAGAACTTAGAAACACTTTCTAAGAACAAATATAGATATTTCAAAATTTCTATCTATTCAAAAATTTTAAATTTTATTTTTATATATCAAATTTTAGAAGACTTATCAAATTTGCTACTCTCAAATGTTCAATATAAGAAGTCATCTTCAATATAAGCAACATAGAGGTCTTTAAAATGATTGCTCCTTGAATTGAAATTTCTACAATGCTTGACAAGGTAAGCATGGTCAATTTTGTTAAAACAGTTCATGGTTAGCTTTATCAGACTAGCCATTTACAAAATTTTGTTTTTTAATCAGATGCTTCACCGAAATCATTCCCCTTCTTCAACATCTTGGAACTCGAATTTGAGTCCCATACCATACTCGAGAGAAGCCAAGAGAACAAAGAAGTTGCAAAGTATAACCATGGAGTCCCAAGTAAATAGTTGAATCAGTATTGGTTTGTCTTCATCTTCTTTGGAAGTTAAGGAACTTAATACCATAGGCAAAGGCAAAGAAGAAGACTAATACCCACCCAACATGGGCGACGATTACAGCTATAAGAAAGTCGTAGTCGTAACCAAATACCTGTTTGATGTATACATTAACAGGGACTGATATTGAATTGGGCATTTCAAGAAGACTTGTTTTATCACCAACTTGAGATGTGACAATGCCGTACACCGTCCATGCTACCGGAGAACCCCAGTAGTACCATCTCCACCATGCAGGTAATAGCTGCAATCATTCAGATGATCATGTCAGGATTTTAGAAATAATAAGTTTTGAGTATTAAGAATATATATAAAAACAATTCTAAACAGAAATGGATACACATACCGGCCTTGGAATTTGGAAACCTGAGAACAAGTTCCAGAGACTAAACAGGAAGGACATCAAAATGGCAGCAAATTGATGGCCAGGCGTCAAAGCAATGATCATCATTCCGTACATTGAGTAATATGTGAAACACATGAAGACGAAGTAGTAGAAGTATACGAATCTATACAGCTTCCAATCAAATCCAATCGCAAAGAACAGAAGAGCAGAATATGCAAATGTCAGGATTGCCACATAAATTGTTTCTATAGCCACCTGTTGGAGAAAGGGATTAACAGCATATCAGAAGATCATTTTCACTGTTAAAAGAAAAAGGAAAGAAACCAGATTGAGTACCTGAGCAAAGGCATATGGTAATTCTGAATACATTCCAGCAGCTCTTTCGCGGTAGAAGACTATTCTCTCCATGGCCACAACAGACTGTATAGACCCAGCGTTGCTACTTCCAAGGAGAATTGCAGCAGCATAAGTAGCTCCAAGAAGATTCTTCAGGTCCTGCTCGTTTTTTCTGAAGGAAAGAAAGATGCATTAGAACCTGTTAAGTATATCAATTGCAACAAAAAGCTTGAACAACAGATGCTGGAGGAAGTTTAGAACATACATTCGGGATCCACTGTTCCAGAATATAGCACCAAAGACAATGCCAATTGCCATTGTCATGGCAAATCTGCTAGCGTTGAAGTCTGCATTCCTCCAATATGATTGCTTTTGTTTCCAGAAGCAAATCACACATTGGTTTGTGAAACCTTGGGCGTATGTAGTAGGGAAATAGAGATCCTGAGAACCTGGTGGTGGTGTACTGAGCATTTCGATGAGGTCCTGATTGTTCCTGAGACAATTGGGGAAGATGCATCGATCACAAGGAAGTGGAAGTGATGTGAACCCAAATGACTTTTGCTATGTTACATTATATTACCTGTAAAGTTCAGAGGCAGCATAAATCTTTGCAAAATCTATGCCAAGTTGAGACTCTATTGCTATAGAGCTGACCTCCAACACCCAATTAGCAGGATTGTAGCCCACTTGGATCTTAGGAATTCCTGGTATCGCCTGAAGAGAGAAATTATTAAGGTTAACTAAAGTTACATACAACACCATGATGAACTAAAAATGTTTATCCAAACCTCAAAATATTCCACAAGCTTGTCAGAATGGCGACCTAGAGGTCCAGCGTATATCATTTGTCCTCCTCTTTTCATCAACAAGAGCTGCAATTGACAACAATTTCTGCTAAAGAGAAACCATAACCAGAAAATATTGTTCTAGACAGGTCTGACGCCTTACACAATCAAGAAAAGTTTTTATCTGAAGTGCACCTCATCAAAAGCTTCAAAGATATCAATGCTGGGTTGGTGGATTGTGCATACAACAGTTCGTCCTGTAGTCACTGTACTCTTAACAGTACGCATAACTATAGCTGCAGCTCTGGCATCAAGCCCAGAAGTAGGTTCATCCATAAAGATTATGGAAGGATTGGCAACCAACTCTACAGCTATTGTCAGCCTCTTTCTCTGCTCTTTTGAAAGGCCAGTCTCTCCTGGAATTCCTACAATTGCGTTCCTTATGCAGCTCAGCTCGACCAACTCCATAACTTCTTCTACAAACATCTAGTAGAAAAACCAAAATAGAGACAGGACACAGGAGTCAAATAACATTTTGAAACGAACTTGTGTAGAAGAAGATGCAGCAAAGGAAGTATCTGAAAAACTTTAACATAACATGCCTTTTTAGTTTCGTCCCCAACTTCTGCAGAAAGACGTAACATGGCAGAATACAGAAGAGATTCTTCAACAGTGACAAATGGTGAGTGGATGTCGTTCTGCTCACAATAGCCACTGACTCTGGCAAACGTGGCTTGGTTCTTTGGATAACCTGACATGGTTATGATTCCCTCAATGTAGCCACCAGTCTTCCTTCCTGCTAAAACATCCATTATAGTGGTCTTCCCAGCACCACTATCTCCAACTAATGCCGTCAGAATACCAGGCCTAAAAGCACCGCTAACATCTTGCAATAGTTGAAGTCTACTCTGTTCAAGTCCTCGATTCCTCATCTCCTGGATAGTTCCATCATCAGAATTTTAAGGGAATATCAGAGTGTAAAGCCTTAAGCATATTGACTTACTGCAGGCATATCGACGTAGTAGTTGACATGATTGAAAGCAAGCGAAAGAGGTTGGAAAGGCAAAACCATCTTCCTGGCGTCATTCTTTTTAGCACTTGCAGTGTCACTCACTTTAGCATTTCTCACAGCCTTGTAGGAAACTTCATGAACAAAGAATAATGTTTGGTCATGATCCAACTAGTTTCATCTTAACAAAAAGATGACCAAACAACTAACCTTCTAAACTGGATGCGAAGGACCCTTTATTTCTCGACTGATCATCAACAATCACGGCCTTGTTATTACCAGGAGCTAAATATTGAGGTAAAAAGATAGTAATCAGTATGATGATGGATTGCAATTGGAAATGGATAAGAAAAATCTTGACTTACATTTCGAATACGCGAGAGCTATGATGAAGAAAGCATTATAAAGAAGAGAGAATCCAAAAAGTGCTCCAATGCAAGCCCAAAACCAGAATTCAGTAGTAAACATGCCTCTTTCTTTGAGAAGGGAGACTCCAAGTGTTGGGGCACCTGGGTCACCTGTAGGCTGTGCCGAGTGAAATTATGTCACATAACTTGGGTTTGGTCAGGTTTCAAGTTCTAAGTGATGAACAAGATTTGTCCTGCAATCTCTGCTAATTACTACTTACCGTGTTCCACCTGTCATCGAGAAACTCATTAAGAGCCAGAGCATTTTGTCCGTACATTAATGGAGAAATATAAAAGCCCCAAACCATCCATGACTTAACGTCATCTATACCAACAAAAAATGGACGAAAAGATTGCTTTTAGAAGGTGAAGCAGAAATCAAAAGATTTTTTTTCCATTGATCTATATTGCTGAAAAAGGTTGAAGACATCGTTACTCTTTGAAACAATGAAGCCTCCAAGCACGTAAAGCAGCATGAGACTAGAGATGCCAAGTATACTAGCAAGGACTCGTGTTCTTCCAACAGCTGCTATGAAACGGAAGAGAGACAGAGACATCTGATGTATTGCAAAGAAAGCTAGGAACTGTCTAAAGAACCTGAAAAAAAGGATGCAAGAGTATCAGTAAAAAAAGCCAGTCTTTTGATGTTTTTCCATAAACATCAGAACTTACCTACTAGCAGAAGGTGCAAACCCAATGGTATAATATGTAAAGATCACCCAAATCCCAGTGTCTATCAGTGAGACAGGTAATCTGAGGAGCCAAATAGGAAGAACAAAAGCCCATGAAGGGTAAAACAAGAAATCCCTCTGCTTAAAAAACACAGGAAGCCTCGAAGCAGTGATTGCTAGCTCTAGTATCCCATTGAACATCAGAGAAGTGAGACTGAAAAATAGAGCTCCCCATAACTTTGCTGCATATTGTCTTTGATTAATATCCTTCTTTGTTTTCATGAAAACAGTCAATGCAATTACTGCCATTACGGTTAACTGGACTGCTTTGAATATATAAATGAAGTAACTGCGCCTCACCAACAGCCATTCCCTGGAAAAGCATGCCCTGAAGAGTTCCCAATTCGATATCCCATACTTCTCTTTTACCAAAGCAGCAGGATGGATTCTAGACTTGTCAAAGGGAACTCTAAGATCTTCAGAGAGCTTTTGACCAATGTGAAATGAGTTAAAAGCTACCACAAATTCAGGTACCGAAACGTATCTGTAAGTTTGGTTCTTTTTGTTCCAGTATTGTTCCTGATCCTTTCTGGAAGTTACCTCCAACAAATAATCAGCAACTCCTTTCCGTTCAGGACATTTAAAACCCATGTGTTCGAAGAACCCAAGAACATGCTCTTTGGGACCTTGGTAGACGATCTGACCTTCTGACAGAAGGATAATGTCATCAAAAAGTTCATAAGTCTCAGGTGCAGGTTGTAAAAGAGAGATGACCGTTGTCACATCCATTATATGAACCATCTGTCTCATTATGTTAATGATCTGGAAAGTAGTGGAGCTGTCCAATCCTGTAGATATTTCATCCATGAAAATTACTTTTGCTGCTCCAACCAGCATTTCTCCTGAATTGTAGATAAGATCAGTGTATTCAACATATCACTGTTCTAACACAACCAACAATCACAGGCCTATACTTACCGATAGTTACACGCTTCTTCTGGCCTCCAGATATTCCCCTCCTCATCTCATCTCCAACGACAATATCAGCACAGGTTTCCAATCCAAGAATCTGTATAAGCACCAAGATCATTTGGCTTTCTGAGAAGAACTAAAGATCATTACAAAGTTCAGAAATAAGTGCAAACTTGTGAACCTTTATAACATAATCAGTGATCAAATTGTTTTCTTGGCCAGCCATGGCTGTAGCCTTCATGAAGGCATCAACTTCAAGGTCTGGTCTTACACCTGCCTCTTTCTCAAGCTTCAACAACCTGCAAAGCAGCTCATATCTGCTTCCAACTCCCAAGCAACGTCCGGCGAAGTCCAATGTTTCCCCAACTGTCATCTCCCCAAAGTGAAGATCGTGCTGACTGATATAAGCACAGGTTTTCCGAGAAACAAATTCTGAGAACTCATGTCCACAGTAGCTGACTTTCCCGGATACCTGTTCAATAGATCAACTGCAGTTTGTTATGAATAAAAATCATTGTAATTGCACTATCTACATTATACTTCTTTCCTTTTTTTGGCAAATTTGAACAAAAATAGAGGAAGACACACCTTCAAATCATCTTCAAGCTTCCCAGCAAGTGTTTTTAGCAGGGTCGTCTTACCAGAACTTGGCGGCCCGAGAAGTAATACCATCCTGAAAGGGGAACATAACGGCTGGTGATGTAAACGACGAAAGTTTTTGAAGGGGAACCAAAACTTAAAGCAATCTATATATTGTAGAACTTAACCTGGATGGTTTTATTAACCCATTCACGTCATGGAGTATCTTCAGAACCCTATTCTTTGATGTAGGAAATCCAAATATCTTAAGAAACCCCTATTCATTAAAAGGATGACAGATGAATTCATTCATTGGCTCAACAAAGAATAAGTAGTTAGAAGTGGTGACAAGAAACAAAGTTTACCTCAATTTTGTTCAGCACAGAATTAGTAAGACTTGGAACTGATCTCTTCCCAACATATGTCTGTGCTTCCACGCTAAGATTTTGAAATCTGACCTCAACTGTAGGAATCTCGCATCCCACCCTGTTTATATCCAGATTCAATACCTTCAAAAACATAGCTTACGCAAACTATCAAATTCACTAAAAAGACCAAATTCTGCGAACCGTTTTCTTGTTTTAAAATGATCTATTCCAAGCAGAAGCTAACCTGTCAGTTCTGTGCCTTAACCTCCTCAAGAACTTCTCATGATCTTTCTCAACAGTCTTGATCATATTCTCAAGCAAGAGCTTCTTTTCCTGGCTCCTAAGTTTGGTGACATTAACCTCATTCTGAACGATCTTCCCACTGTTGGTCCTCTGCGTCAGTATCCCTTTTCTCATTTGGTCAAAAGTTGGCAGCCTCTCTAACGCAGCCCATTGTAGCTCTTCCTCTTCTTCCACCGCTTTCCTTGTTGGGTTTCTCTGGAAAACACTGGAGTTCTTCCCTATTTGTTTCCAACTCATTTGCCGTCGACTCTCAGACCTCCAGTTTCTGTCACTGGTGGTTGCCTGACCGCTGATCATGTCATTACCAGTGATCACATTTTCAGTCGACTCCTCCTCCATGTTTGATCACTGAAGAAGGGTGCACTTTTTTCTTATCGTGTATCTCAATACTCCTTCAAGTTAAGTTGTCCGGAAAGAAGAAAAGAATGAACATCACATCAGTACGCAATAAAAAGAATGCGAGGCTCTGTGCCGTTGAGTAGTAAGTCAGAAACAATAGCGGTGTTGGTGCTGTAGAATGAAGAAAGTGAGGTGTTTCACAGGTACATTACAGGAGAACATGAAATGTTAGCCATGGAACTACGCACCTTGTCGCTGGTCTGATTTATTTGATATGAAGCGATTGAGCTTTCCAGAAAAATTCCATGCACTTCAATCTGATCCAACAGCAATTACAGAATCTTTCATCAACTTGGTAGTTTACAAGAAAGATATGAAGATTGAAGATGATAATTTGGTATCTAAATGTTTAACTATAATACATAAGGATAAAAGCTGGCATTTTAGTGTGTACAAAAAGAGGCATAACAGAAACTCTTGTGAATCATGAAACATATTAGTCAAAATTAGGATAGGAGCAGCCAGCATTTCCAAAGGAAAATCCAAGTTCCAGTCGTAAGCAAGTTATGACTTAGTATAAAACTTGGAACGAAGCCATATATGGGTACCAATATCTCAACAAACGAGTAAGGACTAATCTTTGTGCCTATTGATTAATTAAATGCTTCTGGGGTTGACATTATTTTTATTTTTCTTTCGAATTAAAAAATATTTTTGAATGTTAATATTAATGTAATAATATATTATATAAAACTTAAAGATAATTTTTTTAATTCATTAAATTTATTTTAATCTATTATATAATATTTATTAATAAATTATGAAATTTATTTATAAATCACTATTTATCTTAAATATAATTTAATTGTTAAATCAAATTGTATTTGAAATTTATATATTTTGAAGATATTTTTAATTTAATTATATTAATTAATAATTATTAAATTAAATTATTCATAATCCTTATAATAATTAATATATTAAATAATTAAATAATATGTATTTAATTGTTAGTAGAAAACAAAAACATAATTTATAGTTTTTATAAATTTTGAAAATTAGAAAAACTCAAAACCAAAAAAAAACAGATTTTTTAACTAAATTTGAAAACTAAATCATAAAACTAAAAATATAAATATAAATTAAAAAACAGTAATTACTTTTAGGTTTTTTTTTACCTAGTCTTTTGGTACATTAAGTACTATAATCTTAATTAATAAGAAATCTTGAGCAAATATCCTTAAAATGATACTGTAAAAATAATTATAGTTTATAAAAATATATAATTAATATAAAATAATTAAGACAAATATGGAAAAGAAATTTTTTCTTATTCTATTAAAGAAACACAAATATGAGAATACCACACAAACGTATAATTAATTATAACATAAAAACGATAAATGATATATAAGGATATAAAATTATAAATAGTTTTGGATTTATTATAGAAAATAAACATTTTCTTATACTATGATATAATTATCAAAATAAATAGATTTTTTAATTTTTGAAAATGGAGGAATTCTCAGTCGCTATCTTTTGGATGCGCACTGGGTAAACTTCCAGATTAACGCAATAGCGTACAAATCACGCCAACCGGATACTCCGTACTAGGCAAACCTTGTACGATAGGCTCAATCAAGAAAGCGTAAGTAGAGGATTCAAACACAAGACTTTTAGTCTCATGCCTCTCACTCCACCAACTTGACTACCTCCTTAGAGCCAATAAAATGAGAGAAAGACTTGTAAATTACTTATTTTTGTAAATTAATAAAAGAATTTAATATAAAAAGAGAATCTATTTACGGTTCATCTTATAACAATCATTTTGTTTTTTTTGTTTTTGTCATATATATGTACATATATATTTTTATCTAACACACATATATAACATGTGTCTCTAATCTGGAATATGTCACAAAGGTGTTGATTAGAAGAATCACCACACAAAACTAATACACAGAGCTAGTGCCAAAACAAGCAAAATTCTAAAATTTGGCTTCACATTGTTCCTTAAGAAAATTAATATTGAAAAACCCTCTAATTGAATTATCAAATATATCATATTTAAAAATAATTGGAACTTTTATCTATTTAGATAGTCCTCATTTCAAGAACAAGTATGCAATAATTTTGGACACATTGATCTCATATCACATCACACAATTTATTACTTTTTTTAATTATTTGCAAAATTAACAACAACAATAATCATCTAGTAATACTCTCGCTGATATGCCAGGTCTGGAAAGACTCAGTAGTATGCAGTCTTACTCTTAATTAGTAAAGAGATTAATTTTTAAATGAACCGCGAGAAAAAAAAAAGAAAAAATAATATGTGCAGAATTAGATTACTTAAATTAAAAAATTATAAATAGTTCATGTTTTATAAAAATTAGATATTTAATTCCACAATTCAATATCTCATGTCATGTTGTTTAATTACCACACAACTCTTATGATATTTAGATATTTTTTCTTGGTTCATTTATAACTCTGAAACTAAATTGTATTAAAACTTAAAAAAATTTATATTATCTCTTTAAATTAAAAATAAAAATATGACATAATAATTTATTTAGTTAAATAATATATAAAATTAAATAATAATTTTCAGAACATGAGAATTAGAATAAAAATATAAGAGTCCCATGTAATTACCCTTTATTCTATTTATAATTATCTATATCTTATCTTTTCATTCTAATAATATATTAGCAAATTTAGTATCTTACATTTAATATAAAAATAATATTAAATGTGTGATTTTCCACTTCAATATTTCAAAAAATAAATAAATAAGTTCTTACCATTATTTGCACAATAATATTACTAGAATAGTACTCATTGCACCATAACATTACTAAAATATTATTCATTGCATCGTAAGTACCTGTTTGGATTGACTTTTGAAAAGTCAATAAGCACTTTTTTTTAACTATAAGAGCCTTTTTTTAAATGGATGTTTGGTTGTAAGATAAAAAAGCATTTCTTTAATAGATATGACTTCTTTAGCAGCCAAAATATAACTTTTTAAGAAATTTCAATTTTGAGCTTCTTAAAAAAACCTCTCAAATGACTTTTTCTGGTAGATTTTTAAGATCAACTAATGATCATATTTTTTAGTCTCTTTTGGCCTTATGTTTACAAATACTTCTTACAATACCTACAAACTCATCTTCACGTTTATCTTACACACTTATCTTATCTATTACAATAAAATGCATAATTTATTATGTATTTAACTATTTACTGAATTTGAATATTTATTTTGAGATTTATATAATATTATTTGGCTTTTTATATGTTTTAATATTTATTTTTTATATTAGTTTTACTTATGTTATAATCCATATAAAAGATTTTGTTAGATATATTTTTATTTATGTTTTATATGGCTGAAAATTATATAATAATTAATATATTATGCTTTGTATATTGTTTAATATACTTTAAATATATGCATAAATAATTTTTATTACAAAATAAAATATAGTTAAAATTTAAAATACTTTTTATTCTTATGTTGCCAAATAGTTTACTGTATCAAGTTCTTTTAAAGACACTCTTTTTTAAATGACAGTCAAAAAGTTAACTCGCTTCTTAAAAAAAATTTCTCGTAAAAGACCTACAGAAAAAGCTTTACTGATAAAAGCTTTATTAGTATAAACCCGACCAACCAGAAGCTAAATAGAGTTATCATTAAGTCCTTATATAAAGTTTAAAGAAATTTGTTTTTAAGATCAAATCATTATTTGGTATGTACAAGTTGACTAATTCGGATATTACATAACCTAAATTTATAACCCGATAATACTAAACAAATTAGGATTGAAGATTCTACTAGTACTATTTTAAAATTAATATTAGGGACTATCTTAGAGTTTTTATGAAATGTTAAGAAACATTTAGTACCTTTTGTCTAAAAATAATCACCCATATGTCTTACATATTTTAATACATATGTATATACATACATACATACTTATATACATACATACATACATACATATATATATATATAATGAAAAGCATCAAGAATCATAGGTAAGTAGAAATTATGGAATAATTAATAAAGGATTTATACAATTTGGTGGTAAAACAATTATTATCTTTAATAACTCTGTCCAATCGTATTGCAAATTCTCCAACATACTGGGGACCAAAGTCTCTCTAGCTAGTTATCTCTTTTGGAAGTTGAAAAATTTGATTCCTAGTGCGAAAATCAGAGAGAAAAGCAGGAGCCAGAAGGCATTGGCAATGACTACAGTGTGCAGAAACTGGTAATCATAACCAAAGTATGCCTTGAGGAACAAATCCAATGGCACACCTCCAAATCCTGGAATTTGAAGAAGCTGCTGACTGTCACCAACCTGAGATGTTACTATTCCGTAAATTGTCCAAGATATCGGATTACACCAATAGTACCACCTCCACCACGTGGGGATCATCTGTGTTTGTGTTTCAAATATCAGGACCAGTAAGCAACTTCATCAGACAATTCTTATTTTACTGATATATGGGGTTCAAATGAGAAATATACTTACTGGCCAAGGGATGAAGAAGCCACAGAATAAGTTCCAGATGCTCACAAAGAATGCCATAACAATGGCAGCAATTTGAACGCTTGGAGTGAGTGAAACCACCATCATCCCGTACAGTGAGAAGTATGAAAAGCAGATGAAGATGAAATAGTAGAAGTAGAAGAATCTATCCACCTTCCAGTGGAATCCCATAAAGTAGTACAGAGGAACAGAATATATCAGGGTTTGGATTGACACATAGATTATCTCTATAGCCACCTGCATGATACCCACAATTTCAACATTCACTCTTGATCTTATGTGAACATCATCATCAGCTAACTTTAGTTCTTTTACCTGAGCAAAGGCATAAGGAAATGCTGAATACATTCCTGCAGCTCTTTCCCGATAAAAGACTGTTCTTTCAAGCACCACCACAGGTTGCACAGAATCAGCATTTAGCGCTCCAACTAAGAGTATTGAAGCGTAAGTAGCTCCAAGAAAGTTAATAATATCTTGTGGATTCTCCCTGTCAATAACATTAATCAATAACCAACTTCACTGGATTCGGACATATGTTTCTGTTCTATATCCAAAAAACTAGCAATTCTAACTTACAATTTGGCTCCTTTGTTCCAGAAGACAAGACCAAACAGTATACCAACGACAATTGTGACAAAAAATCGAATAGCATTGTATTCTGAGTTCCTCCAGTACGACAAATGTTGCTTCCAGAAACAAGCCTTGCACTGATTGATGAAGCTTTGAGAGTATTGGGATGAAAAGTGCAGATCCTTAGAACTTGATTTTGGAATGCTTAGTTCTTCAATCAGCTGTTGATTTCTCCTGTAAAAGTGTTTAACAGGACACAAACAAAGATTACTCCACAGTTTTCTTTGAATCGGACGAATGCGTAAATTACATTCTTTCTTACTTACCTACACAAGTCAGAGCGAGCATAAACTTCTGCCAAATCAACACCAAGTTGAGTTTCTACAGCTTTAGTGCTAATCTCTAACATCCAGGTTGCAGGATTATAACCCTCTTTAATCTTTGGTATTCCTGGAATGGCCTGCAAGTTTGGTATCTTTTCATTTTCTTGTCTTGGCAATTCAACCTCACGGAGATTCTTTTTGGTGTTAAAGCATAACGGCTCACCTCAAAGTACTCAATAAGCTCACGAGAATGGAAGCCTAGTGGTCCAGCGTATATCAGTTTTCCTCCTCTTTTCATCAACAAGAGCTGCAAAGAAAGGCCAACTATGAGACCCAGAATGATACTCTTCATCCAACAGGAACTATATATATATATGAAAGCAACTGAAATGGACCTCATCAAAAGCTTCGAATACGTCAATGCTTGGTTGGTGAATTGTGCAGACAACTGTTCTTCCTGTATCAACAGTGTTCCTCACAGTTCTCATAACAACCGCAGCAGCTCTAGCATCAAGGCCTGATGTGGGTTCATCCATAAATATGATTGACGGGTTGGCAACTAGTTCCACTGCAATTGTGAGCCTTTTTCTCTGCTCTGTTGAAAGGCCATCAACTCCTGGAAGTCCCACTAGGGCATTCCTTAACGTGTCAAGCTCAACCAATTCCATTACTTCTTCAACAAACATCTACATTACAGTTGAATACTCTAGATAAGTGGATTACTTAAAGAGAGCAGTTAATCTTGGGCTACAGTTATCAAAAGTAAAATACCTTACGAGTTCCTCCATTAACTTCTGCACTAAGACGAAGCCAAGCAGAATATAGAATAGATTCAAAAACCGTGAGATAAGGTGAATGAACATCATTCTGCTCACAGTAACTGCAGACACGTACGAACGTGGCTTGGTTCTTTGGATGACCTGAAACGTTGATGCTTCCTTCAATTTTGCCCGAAGTCTTCCTTCCAGATAATACATCCATTAAGGTGGTCTTTCCAGCACCACTTACACCAACTAGTGCTGTCAGAATACCAGGTCTAAATGCACCACTAACATCATGCAGTAACTGTAATCGTTTCTTTCCATTCTCTTGATTTTTCATTTTCTGGTCAGTTAAGAATCATTACATTAAGATAAGATATCAAAAGAGATGCGATTAATCTAAGACGTGAATGCGTGGAAATAAGGACTTCACCTTAGGCATATCCACATAGTAGTTAACATGGTTAAAAGCAAGTGAAAGAGGTTGGAATGGCAAAACCATCCCCTTCTCTCTACGATTTAGAACTCCATCAATTGAAGCTCGCCCATCCTCAGCATGCCTCACTAACACAGTACATTGTATATAAAATTTTAGTTTGTAAAGCAGGGGACTATAAATTCGAGGAGTAAAATTATTGAGGTTCTGCTGTTAAGTTCTGGAGGTTAGTAAGCAGATTGTTGTAGACTGACCCGTAATCTGATGCCAATTAAAAAGAGAGCAATCGTATATATTTCAGACACCAACCTTTAGAATTAGGAGAAAGATGCTGCTTAGTGTGCTTCTTGGTATCATTATCCACAAGTACTGCCTTAGAATTGCCCAAAGCTGATATGTGATGAAAACAAGGAAGTAGTAGCAGAGCATTAACGTACTAATTTTCTTCCCCATAAGCAAGAAGCTAGGTAATCAGAATTCAGAAGTGGTCGACTTACAGTTCAAAAATGTTAAACCTGCAATGAAACTTATACTGAAAAAAACAGAAAACCCAAGCAGTATTCCAATACTACCCCAATACCAGAACTGCTCATGGAATAATCCTCTTTCCTTGAGAAGAATCATCCCTATTGAGAATTCACCGCCTGCAGGCTGTTCCAGAGAAGGGTCTATATTAGTCAAGTCTGTTTAACTAAGACCTATAACTAATAACCGAATGTACTTTTCATTTTGCTTGTTATGAGATTCTGCAAGTTAATCAGAAAGTGAGGAAAATCTTTTAACAATTTAAACTTACATCTCCCCATCTTTCATCGAGAAACTCGTTAATGGAAATAGCATTCTGTCCATAAGTTAAAGGCGAAATGTATGATGCCCATGTTATCCATGGTTCCATGTCGCCTGCAGTTTCAGAAAGAAAAGAGATTGAGAAGAAAATAAGGATACACTCCAGGGTTCTTGTTTCATATTTCAGAAGAGGTTTGAGTTTGGTGACCTTTGGCAACGACGAAACCTCCAAGCACAACCACCATCAACAAGGTAAATGCACCAAGTAAACGTGCTAGGACCTGTGTTCTTCCAATGACTGCCATGAAACGGAAAAGAGAAATGGCTGCCTGATGTAAACTGAAGAAAGCCAAGAACTGTTTGGAGAACCTGAATTTAGGTAAATGGTTAAGCAAGAATAAGAGAAACAGTAAGTGACTGAAACAGAAAACCAATTAAAAGTTGGCACTAACCTACTGATTTCTGGTGCAAAACCAATGGTATAATATGTTAGTGCCATCCAAATCCCAGATTCCAAAATGGAGATAGGAATGCTAAGTAGCCAAATTGGCAAGCCAAATGCCCAAGCAGGGAAGAACAAGGAATCCCTTTGCTTGAAGAAAACGGGAAGCCGAAGAACCATCATAGGAACCTCTACCATTCCATTAAACATCACAATCATTAGACCGAAAAATAAGGATCCCATAAACTTTAATGCATCTTGTCTTTTATTTCCTGTCATCTGTGTTCTTGGGAATAATGTCAAAGTTATAACGGCCATAATAGCTATTTGACTGCTTCTGAATATGTATAGGAACTTGTTTCGCTTCATCAGTAGAAGTTCTCTGGAAATGCATGCCTTGAAAAGTTCCCAATTGGAGATGCCATATTTCTCTTTAACCAATGCAGCAGGATGAAGTTTTGACCTGTCAAAGGGAATTCCTAGATCATCTGAGAGTTTCTGGCCAATCTGATGGCTTTGAAAGATTTGGACAATATCAGGAACTGATATGTATCTGTAGGGAAGGTCCCTGTTCATCCAGTACTTTCTTTGATCCTTTCGCGAAGTTACTTCCTGCAGAAAGTCAGCAACTCCCTTCCTTTCGGGGCATTTGAAGCCTATAGATTCAAAGAAGTCAAGCACACTTTCACGGGGACCTTGGTAAACAATCTGACCCTCTGAAAGCAGAATAATGTCATCAAAAAGCTTAAATGTCTCAGGAGCAGGTTGCAGCAATGATACAACCATTGTCACACCCATGATATGAACTATTTGTCTCAAGAACTTTATAATTTGAAAAGTAGTTGAACTGTCTAGCCCAGTTGATATATCATCCATCACAAATGCTCTTGCTGGTCCAGCTAACATCTCTCCTGCCAAGAATTGTCATGTTGTTCTCAGGAATAAGAAGACATTATTTCAAAGAAGAAGAAAAAAAAGAGGTAACAAATTGACATTTTAATAAAAAAAATTATAAACTAGATTTGATCCGAATTCAATGATCAAAAATTAATTTGATCAAATTTTAAATAAAAAACAATTAATTTATTTTGATTTATAAAAATCGATTAGTATAAAAAATTGACTGATTAATTAATAATCTTATCGATTTTTAATAATAAGGGTTATTAAAGTAAATTAAATCAAAAAATTAAAAATTAAACCAATAAAATAGGTCGGTTTAAAGTTTTCACTGTTAAATCGACTTATCCAATTTAGTTTTTATATATATATGTAGGTTCTGACCTATCAGCCAAGTTTAATTTTCATTCCTACTTGATATGCCAATTTCTGATCTTGCAGAGAATAATGTCCGCATACAACAGAATTGTGAATATAACTAAATTGCCTACCAGTTGTCACACGCTTCTTTTCTCCTCCAGAGATACCCCTTCTCATCTCGTCCCCAACAGGAATATCAGAACAGTTGTCCAAACCAAGCATCTATTATGAAATCCGTCAGATGTTGAGAATGATTCATGAACAGGAACTGTATTTGCTGTTAATGGATACAAACCTTTACTACGTAGTCTGTGATTAAACTACTCTTTAGGTCAGCCATGGCTGTGGCTTTCATGAATTCTGTGATCACTGGATCTGGTTCTATACCTTGTTCTTTCTCTCGTTTTGAAAGTTCCATCAGCATATCATTCCTGATGTCTGCTCCCAAGCAATATCCAGAGAAATTTAAGGTCTCACGAACTGTCATTTCGGCATGGTGAAGATCGTGATGACTAATATAAGAACATGTTCTTTGAGGAACAAACTCTGATAACTTATGTCCACAATAGGAAACTTTTCCAGTTACCTGTGCATTTCACTTATTATGAGTACTTGAAGCAGGAACGTTATGTGGACTCAGGATCTGACGATACAAGAAAGACAAACCTTTAGATCAGTGTTCAGTTTCCCAGAAAGTGCACGCAGCAGAGTTGATTTCCCTGATCCTGGAGGCCCAAGAACCAGCGTTAACCTGCAACAGAAAAGCCAGTAACTGACCCTAGTCCACAGAATTTGAAACTCTGTGATACGTTTTCTGAGAAAGTACTGTCAATAAGATTTCGTTTTTAAACCTTGATGGCTTTATTAGACCATCTAAATCTTTTAGAATTTCGATCACCCTTTTCTGCGTAGAACAGGCTCCAATCATTCCTACAATATCCTGAACACAGTAAAAATTGCAAGTATTCAGTTAATCAGAGACAAAGTTGAAAGAGATTTGAGGAGTAAATTCTAGCAGAAGAACAGAAGAGTTCTTACCTCAATTACGTTCAAGGTAGAGTTGATCAAAGTTGGAAGTGCTCGCTTCCCGACATATGCTTCTCCTTCAACAGATAAATGTTGAAATCTGATCTCAACCTTTGGGAGTTCGATTCCTACCCTGTTTCCAACCAAAAGAAAACTTTACGAATGCAATAGCCAGCCTTTCGGTTTCTTCTCCTTCTGCACTCCTGACAGACTAATATCGCATGTTATTTGAAAAGAAAAGAAAACAATCACCTGTCAAGTCTGTCTCTGAGCCTCCACAAGAAGTTCTCATGGTCGACCTCTATAACTTTGAGAATACCATTAATGGCCTTCTTTTTGTTAAACATATCAGAATTCGTATCATTAACCTCTCCATTTTCGAAGTTACAGTCGCTTATCTTGGCATCTTTTCCCATCCCTCCAGATTCCAGGCAGCAAGACTACACTGTAGGATGTTAGGATCAAAGGCTAACGCAACACTCACATTAACAAACAATTTATTTGCTTGAACCAGTCTTAGTATAATATCTTTTAACTGGTATTATCCTGAGTGCACAGTCTAAAATGAAGTATAAAATGCTTAATTTTCCATTAAAAAGATCTAACAAGAAATTCCATACCTTGGGACCAGTGCTTTCTTCTTCTTGCCCACTTGATGATTCAACAACAAACCATTCTCTGCATATTCAGAACCCTTCAAGTGGAGACTGATGAATATAATGTCTGGAACAAGATATATACTTCTTTAAAACCTGAAGAACACCTGAAGACAAAATGAAGTACGAAAACTGAAGATTTAAGCTGGGTCTGAGACGGAATCTCTCTAGAGAATTACTATGCAAACAAGAAATAGCATAACAGACGCTGACATTATGTAATGAAATTAGTTCACCATGGTCAGCTATATTACATGATCTGTATAAACTAATGATGAAGAGCACAAAACATAAATCATTGCAATAAATAAATAAATAAAGTTTAGGTATTCATATGGGAATAAATATAACAAAATGATCATCTCTTTTATCATTTTTTTAACTACCACACTTGAAATTAAATTCTTCAATTATAAACACAATTATAAATAGATCTTAACAGAACAACAACAATAATAATACTCAGTATAAATCTCGCTGAAGTACGAGGTCTAGAAAAGTATAATAGTACGCAATCTTATTCTTAATTAATAGGGAAACTATTTTTATTATTATTTATTACATACATAAACAATAATAAAATCACATTGCAAAAGCTTATTTTTCAGAAACATCGTTATCACAAAAGGAGACACCAATTGTCAATATTCATATTTTTATCATGGTTATCATATATATATTAGCATCCCCAAGGTTATATAGATTCACAATCTTTAACTTTATACTTAGATTTGAGGGAGCCCAGATCCTCTGTCTAAGGTCACTCTGTCTAACTTTGTCCAGTTAAAAAAACATGCACGGTCGTGACTTAATGATCATGCACGTCCGTGTGTGAGTCTTTTTTATTTTTTATCATTTTAATTTTAATTTTATTGTTATTAGTTTTTAAAAATTTAAATTTAAATTTAAATTTAATTATTCTACTATTAATTTAAAAAATTAAAATTAAAATGATAAAAAATAAAAGCTAAATAATTACATTTATTTTGTATCACGCCTATTACATATAATTTAATTTTTTGTTTTTTATTTTTTAAATTTTAATTTTTAAATTAAATTTTAAGATAAAATTTTAAAATTTAAATTTGATTTATTTATTAAAATTATTTATTAAATTTATAAATTATAGAAAAATATTAAATTAAATTTAAAAAATGATTTATATATAAACAATTAATACCAAACAGTTAATTTTACCAAAAAATTTTAATAAATAATTAATGTTATCTACTAGTCAAATCAACTGAAATAATCAACTATCAGCTAATCGCTAATAGAATCAACTAATAGCTATTATAATTAGCTGATTGCTAGCTTTTATCAAACACAAACATAGATTATGTCACCAAAAATATTGCATTCTATAAATGAAAAGCCACTTCTTTTAAACTAAGATTAACTAAAAAAATTCTTAGAAGCTCACATGACAAACAAGTTAATGATGAATATAGCGTAACTATTCAAATTTATAAATCAATTAAATAATTTTAGTAAATTAATTAATTAAAATAATTTGTTGAAATTAAAATAAATTATTCCACATATATTATATATTATATAATTTATTTGCGTTTCATAATCATTCTTTGTAGAAAAAAACTTTATCATAAATATACAAGATGTTTAATATTGCATTAATATGCATGCGGGCTAATATAATAATAATAAAATTAATCAATTTTTAAAATATAATTTGATATTTTTATATAATTTATAAATTAATTAAACAATTTTTATAAATTAATCAATTTTTAAAATTTAAATTTTTATCTTATAAATTTTATTTAAAAAATAAAAATAAAAAATGTGTGTCAGGCTTGTTATTTTGTTTTTTATATTCCTTATCATTTTAATTTTAATTTTTATTAAATTAATAGTGGCATAATTAAACTTAAAATTAAATTTATTTTTTATTAAACTAATATTAGTATAATTAAAATTAAAATGATAAAAAATTAAAATTAAAATTAAAATTAAAAAAGATTCACATATGTGACTTAAGTGTCACGCTTATATCATGAAAGTAACAGTTATATTTAAGTGAACAGTCGCTTAAAATTTAAGCAGAAATGACGATATTTTATAAATAGGACAGAGTTAGACAGAGTAAAATTAGACCAAAAATTTCGCCCCGATTTGGGAAGCTCGGAGCATCCAAAATACTTGGGAGATGTAATTTTGATTAAGTTGGATCTAACTTACTAATTTATGCTATTTAAGTTTACTTATATGTAAATCAAGTTGTTTCATGATCGGTACAAGATAATGAAAGTGAGAATATTTATTTATGTTTCCAAACAGCCAGGAAATCGTGATGAGTATTTTTGTTTTTCTCTTTTTATGCTACTTGACAATATGTCAAATCCAATCTCTGTGATACACTTTCATGGATGCTTTTGTGTAGATAACAACTACCATGGAGCTTCCACATTTGGCATACATACAATTATGATTAGATCTAAACAAAATTTGAGATTTTAAAATTTAGGACTGAATTTTGAATTAATAATTATTATAAATTAATTAATTAATATAGTTTTGATTATTTAAATCTTATCATAATTGTATAATTAATCTAGAAATTAATCACTGATCTAATTTGAAGGAGAAGAAGGAACCGAAAAGTTCAATTCCTGTAGGAGTTGATTCAATTCAGTGTTTGTAATTCATTGAAGCTCTTCTTCCATGGATCACCATTTCCAAATTTCTTAAACAATGTAAAGAAACTGAAACAGAAAGACAAGGGCAAAGGGTTTTTGACGTTTTAATTGTTCTTTTTTCAGCAGCAGATGATCACATGTACAGAAATTATAGTTTGGTGACAAAATCGTTCCTTCTCATCTTCTTTGGAAGTTGAGGAACTTGATGCCATAGGCAAAAACAAAGAAAAAGAGGAGAACCCAACCAATGTGGGCAAACACTACAGGAATAAGAAAGTCATGGTCAAAACCAAGGTTATCCTTGAGGAATGCATCAACAGCCACTGGTTTTGATCCTGGAACTGCAAGAAGAGTCTTGTTGTCCCCAAATTGTGATGTAAGGACTCCGTAGATTGTCCAAGCAACTGGAGATCCCCAGTAGTACCATCTCCACCACACAGGTATGAGCTGCAGTGCAAGCAACCAATTGGAGTGAACATTGTTAAATCACATGATTTACCGAATTGATTATGTGAATATTTTGCCTGCAATGCTAAATTCCAAAAACCCTAGTGTTGGTGTTCCACCTATCTATGCTTTGAAGAAATTTCGAAGGATTTCGTTCGAAACAGAGTCGGAGGATTGCCTACCGGTTTGAAGATGAGGAATCCAGAAAACAAATTCCAGAAGTTGATGAAGAAAGACATAACAATGGCGGCAATTTGGCGGCCAGGCGTAAGTGCAACAACCATCATTCCGTACATTGAGAAGTAGATAAAGCACATGAGGACAAAGTAGTAAAAGTAGAGGATTTTCTCTGCTTTCCATTCCAGCCCCATCATAGAGTACAAAAGAACAGCATACACAACAGCCTGGATGGCAACATAAATTGTCTCAATTGCCACCTATGAGCACAAAAGTTAGGGTTCGCGTCAGATGTAACAACACCTATAAACATTTGTGATTAATCTTCAGGAAGTTGCTTATTGTATGAGATCATTTTACCTGAGCAAATGCATATGGTGATGCTGAGTACATTCCTGCTGCTCTTTCACGGTAGAAAACTGTTCTTTCTATTGACACAACCGATTGAACAGTAGTTGCATTGGTGGCTCCAAGGAAAAAAACAGCCGCATAGGTAGCTCCAAGAAGATTGAATAGTTGCTGTTGATTTTCTCTGTTGATATGAAAGATGCAATGGAGATAAGTCTTAGTGTACTCCCAAAAGCACTCAAGAAGAAAGTCTAGAACTGAACATGTTAGTAAAATTGCAGCTTACAGCTTGGTTCCTTGTTGCCAGAAGACGATACCAAATATGACCCCAATGACAATTGTCGTGAAGAAGCGAATAGCATTGTATTGGGAGTTCCTCCAGTATGACCAGTGTTGTTTCCAGAAACAAGCTTTGCATTGAGTTCTAAAGCTTTGGGAATATTTGGATGGGAAGTAAAGATCCTTAGAGTCTGGTTGAGGAGTGCTAAGTTCTTTTATGAGCTTCTGATTTCTCCTGAAATGAGAACAAAAGGCATCATGAGATACATACATTTGTCTGTTGGTTCAAACACATGTTTGTACCTTGATGGGATCATGTGAATAAAGACAATTATGTTAGAATGATACTAACTGGTAAAGATTCGAGTTGGCATAAATCTCCGCAAAATCAACGTCAAGTTGAGCTTCTGCAGCTGTAGAGGTCACATCTAGCATCCAGGTTGCAGGATTGTAACCATCTTTGATCTTAGGCACTCCCGGAATGGCCTGGAGGGAAGTTTAGATGTTGGTTATCCACACAATGTAAATGAAGAAAACGAGGAAAATAAAACAGACAGGAAGACTCACTTCAAAGTATTCTACAAGCTTGTGAGAATGGCTACCAAGAGGTCCAGCATATATGACTTGTCCTCCTCTTTTCATCAAGAATAGCTGCAGCAGATACAAAAAATTAGGTTATTTCCGAGTTGTAGGTTATGAAGTAAGGCGAATTCATGGAAATTACTAAGAACTAATGATCCTGCAGTAGAAATCACACCTCATCAAAAGCTTCAAATATGTCAATACTTGGTTGGTGAATGGTGCAAACAACTGTTCTGCCTGTATCCACAGTATTCCTCACAGTTCTCATAACAATGGCCGCAGCTCTTGCATCAAGTCCTGATGTAGGTTCATCCATGAAGATAATGGATGGATTAGCTACCAATTCTACAGCTATTGTCAGCCTCTTCCGCTGTTCGGTTGAAAGACCATCCACTCCTGGAAGTCCGACTAGTGCATTCCTTAACGGTTTAAGCTCAACCAACTCCATGACTTCCTCAACAAACATCTGCACAGAAAGAATTACACTCAGAAATCTTACGATGACCTGTATTTTCAGACCTGACAACAATAAACTTAAAGTTGCATGATTATATGGACAGTATTCTATTCTGAATAGAATAATCAACTTCTATCAGGAAAAATGTAAGTTCACATTCGTGATTAGAAATCATGCCTTTCTTGTCTCTTCTTTTACTTCTGCAGCAAGACGCAGCCAGGCAGAGTATAAGAGAGATTCATAAACTGTAACATATGGTGAATGGATGTCGTTTTGTTCGCAATAACCACTGATCCGAGCAAATGTTTCCTGGTTCTTGGGATAACCAGAAATACTTATACTTCCTTCAATATATCCACCAGTCTTCCTTCCAGATAAGACATCCATTAGAGTGGTCTTGCCCGCGCCACTTACACCTACTAATGCTGTCAGGACACCAGGCCTAAATGCACCGCTAACATCATTTAGCAATTGCAGTCGGCTCTCTTCAACTCCTTGGTTCTTAAGTTCCTGATAATTCACCAAGATCATTCTGAAATTTCAATTACTTGTGTGAAAGCTATCACTAATGGATACTATGCATTGGAGAAATCAACTCACCGCAGGCATGTCTACATAATAGTTCACATGGTTGAAAGCCAGTGAAAGGGGTTGAAATGGTAAAACCATCCCTTTATTTCGTTGCGTTTTCAAACTACCATTTCTGCTGATACTCTCTTGAGTATTTCTGACAGTCATGTTTGTTCCTGCGATAGATGATTGAGCATATGAACTTGTTTAATCTCATTCTTATGCAAAACCTCTCCATGACGGTCTTCTTTTCAGTTCCTTATCTTCAAGATATAAAAGGATGAACCCTATTGATTAGAATTGAATGAATAATAGCCACTAACCTTCTGAATTCTCAGTGCTTTCAGGATTTTCTTCAACAACCACAGCTTTACTGTTACCAAAAGCTAAGATTAAGAAGACAAAGAGGATGGATTAGAAAATGGATATGATCCCAAAATTGTAAATTAAATTACCTTATGATATTACTTACGATTTAAATATGACAGTGCCGCAATAAAAAGGACATTGAACAGAAGAGAAAACAATAGAAGTGCCCCAGTAGATAGCCAATACCATCTTTCAGTTGTAAAGAGGCCTCTCTCCTTGAGAACTGAAATCCCAACTGTTGGTTCAGTGGGGTCACCAGTTTCCTGAAACAGAGAGGCTAATGTCAGCCACTTAACCTAAACTCTGCAGATTTTGAGTTCACACAGAACAGAAGCAAACAACTTACCTTATTCCATCTCTCTGAAAGAAACTCATTGATGGCTATGGCGTTCTGTCCGTACATCATTGGAGAAGCATAGTAACCCCACATCATCCATGATTTAATGTCATCTGCAGGAAAAGGTAGGAAGATTGTTTGAAATGCTAAAGAAGCACAGTCGTTAAAGTATCAGATTGCTTGCTCTGTTTATTACCTTTGGAAATGATATAGCCTCCTAGCAGAAAGACCACGAGTAAAGTACAGGTACCAAGTGTATTTGCTATAACATCTGTTCGTCCAACCGCAGCAATAAACCGAAATAGTGACAAAGCCATTTGGTGTATGCCGAAGAGAGCCAGGAATTGCTTAAAAAACCTAAACAGATGTGATATTTCAGTTGGAGCCTCTCCAATTTCCTTAATGACAAAAATGATTAAAAGCTTACCTGCTTGCAGCAGGTGCAAAGCCAATGGTGTAATATGTAAGGATGATCCAAATTGCAGATTCGATGAAGGAGAGAGGAATTCTAAGGAGCCATATCGGCAGTGCAAAAGCCCATGCTGGGTAAAACAGGAAATCTCTCTGCTTGTAAAACACTGGAAGCCTCATAACAGTCATTGCAAGCTCTGCCATTCCGTTGAACATTACATTTAAAAGACTGAAAAATAGAGCTCCCAAGAATTTTGTTGCATCTTCTCTTCGACCAGTTTTCATCTCTGTTCTTAAGAAAACAGTGAAAGCAAGAACGGACATGATTGTTATTTGTGTGGTTTTGAATATGAAAATGAAAGAGCTTCGTTTCATCAGCAGCCATTCCCTTGCAAAGCATGCCTGAAAGAGTTCCCAGTTGGAGATACCGTACTTCTCAGTTACCAAAGCTGCAGGGTGAGTTTTGGATTTATCATAACCAACTCTGAGGTTATCCGAGAGTTGTTGCCCAACATGAAAGGATCTGAAGGCTTGTACAAAGTCTGTCGCGGATACGTATTCATAAGGTTGATTCTTTCTAAACCAGTATTGTTGCTGGTCCTTCTCAGAACAAACCTCTTGCAGAAAATCTGCTACGCCCTTCCTTTCCGGACATCTGAAGCCAACATATTCAAAGAACTCAAGAATGTCTTCACGAGGTCCCTGGTAGACAATCTGGCCTTCTGAAAGTAGGATAACATCATCAAAGAGCTCGAATGTCTCAGGTGCAGGTTGCAGCAGAGCAATGACCATAGTAACATCCATGATATGGACCATTTGCCTCATGAACTTGATTATCTGAAAAGTAGTGGAGCTGTCTAGGCCAGTCGATATTTCATCCATGAAAAATGCCTTGGCTGGTCCTACCAGCATTTCTCCTACATTCATTACCA
The DNA here is from genome assembly GCA_026546855.1 of Erythroxylum incrassatum. Taxonomy (NCBI): domain Eukaryota; kingdom Viridiplantae; phylum Streptophyta; class Magnoliopsida; order Malpighiales; family Erythroxylaceae; genus Erythroxylum; species Erythroxylum incrassatum. Next base: position 3,678,573 of record JANVCL010000213.1, on the reverse strand, counting down.
AGAATTTCCCATCAGACTAATAGCTATATAGCTGTAAATGGCAAGAACTGATACAGATAGTGAATTAGCACACACCAGTAGTTAGACGCTTCTTCTGTCCCCCAGAGATACCCCTTCTCATTTCATCTCCCACCATTATATCAGCACAGATATCCAATCCAAGTATCTGGGAGAGAATTTTAACTATTAGGAAGTGATGAACGTGGGAATGAAATTGTCAATGTACAATTATACAACTAACCTTTAAAACATAGTCTGTACTCAAACTGGTTTCTTGGCCAGACATGGATGTGGCTTTCATGAATACATCAATATCAGGATCTGGTTTGATACCAACTTCCTTCTCACGTCTTGACAACTCCATCAACATGTCATATCTAGTTCCAACTCCTAAGCAACGCCCGGAGAAATCAAGTGTCTCACGAACTGTCATTTCACCGTAGTGAAGGTCATGCTGACTAATATATGCACCGGTTCTTTCAGGTATGAACTCGGAAAACTCATGACCACAGTAGGTGACTCTTCCTTTAACCTGTTGATCATTACACTTGTCATCAACATATAGAATGCAGATCTCAGGAATTGCCTGAACCTATAATCAGCATAATCGACATGCTCAGGAAGAATACGAACCCGTAAATCTCCACCAGGTTTCCCAGCCAATGCTTTTAGCAATGTTGTTTTTCCTGAGCCAGGCGGCCCGAGAAGCAGTGTCATCCTGAACACGAAATGGCGATGAATGAATCCTTTTCCCAGAAAATACAAGGTTTTATTACATGAGAGCTTCTTCACTTGAAAGACTTTGTGCATACCTGGATGGTTTCACTATTCCATTCACATCTTGGAGTATCTTGATTACCCTTTTCTTTGATGGTGAAAGACCAATCATCCCAAGAACTCCCTGTCAAAAATAATTTCTGTCTTGAAATTTGATCAAAAGACCAGGTTGCTTGTTTACTACTTATGAACAAAGCTTAGCTTTCGTTTTATGAAGATTGAACTAGGAGTTTGGGGTCTAAAGTTCCCTATGCGGATATTATCTTGCAGAAAGATGATGAGAAACACAAGAGTGTACCTCAATTGCATTCAAGGTTGAATTATATAGAGTTGGAAGTGCTCTAGTCCCAACAAATGCATCTCCTTCAAGTGAAAATTTCTCAAACCTGACCTCAATCTTTGGGATGTCAATCCCTACCCTGTTTCAACATATCTCTAGTGTCATGAACATCGTAAGTTACAAGTAAAACTACAATATGAAAACTTGTTTTCAGTAGATTTCCATCCGAAAATTTTCGGAAAGATCAAACACCAAAAGAGATAAACCAACCTGTCAATTCTATTCCTAAGTCTCTTCAAGAATCTCTCATTGTCTTCCTCAACAACCTTAAGTATGTTCTGCATCAACATCGTCTTATCTTGATAGCTAAGCTTTGTAACATCAACCTCATTTTGCACCAACCTGCCATTGCTAACCACCTGCTTTAGTACTCCTTTCCTCATTCTTTCATAAGTTGGGAGTCTCTCTATGGCAGCCATGAGCAGCTCCTCCCCATCGTCCACCATATGCCTGCTGTTTGAGCACCTCGTGAAAACGTCGGGCGAGTTCCATATTTCTCTTATGCTTGAAGAACGTGAACTTCTACTGCCATAACTCGTCTGCCTCGTCAACTCATCTCCAAAAAGCCCTGCTGCTGCCATCTTTTGATGTCTTTTTGAAGGTAAGCTATGAATTATATTGGGTATTGGATGAAGAGTCACTCAACCTACCAAAACTTTAACCTGTCCAAGGATTTAAGGACTTGTTTCGCTCATTAACACTGTCTAAATGCATACTATAGTGAACAGGAATGGTAATGCATGCACAACCTGAAACATTATATGTTCCCTCTACTTTGGATTACAATGGGTATGTATGCTCTGTACCAGTTTATCGGAGTGGCTTATATAGAGCCTTATCGAAAGAACAAAGCCATAAGTTCCAGTGTCAGGAGACCTACTACACAAGTCTCCGTCAAGATGTTTGTTTTTTTATCGTTCAACTGGTCAATACGAGCATGCTGGGATTTTGACAAATATTGCAACGTGGAAAAAATTTAATAATGGAGATGCATCACTCTTGCTCCGTGGCCAATAAATTTCAAGCTAAGTATAGAATTTTTGCAATATTTTAAAAACTGCACCAAAAATTAAAATAATAAAGACAAAAAGTTAAAAATGTAATATTATTAAAGGAGATTATTATTAACTATAAAGTTTAATTAAAATTTTATTAAATAAAAATTAATCGGTTTATTTTAGTTTATAAAAATTTATTACTTTATAAAATTGACTAATTAATTAAAAATTGATTGATTTTTAAAAACAAAAGTTGATTAAAATAAATCGAACTAAAAATTAAACGGTACAATACTTTATAATTAAACTGACCAATCGGATTTAATTTTTGCCATGAATTTTGGTCAAACAATAATGCAATAATTTAGTTTTGGTCCGTGAGACTCTGTTTTTGCTGACTACAACAATAAACAGATGGACCACATTTCATATGGTGGACCTGGAAAAATTAAGCTTACCTTGCATCTCCTTGGACTTTTATCCAACTTCTGTAGTCCAAGCTAGTGAATTCTGATGATAGAACTGCCATATGAGGGATATAGTTTCTCCGTAATTGTTCAATTCTGCTTTGCTCAAGTTACGTAACTTGTAACTATGAAAGAGCACCATACTAACTCTTTAATGGTGGATCACTGATGGGAGGCTTGCCACCTAAAATATGAATATAGCTTTTACATAAACAACAACTTTATGTTAACTAATAGAGATAAAACAGAGGCAGTGAGGCACTTAGGCGAAATTTCTGCTTAGAAGAAATAGAAATGCATGTCCAGTTACTAGTGAGAGGCGTATCAGAACAAGGTATATTTCCTGGAAACTAAAGAATATGAACATAAACCATTTAACAACCATATGTGGAAGATCTTTTTAAAGTCGTTGAAGATTGACAGTTACTAAAGACTTATTACCGGAGAACGAGACCCACAAAATTTGGCAACTGCATAACGTAGAATGAACACCAGTCGTTAGTCAATGGTCTCTGCACATGTCCAGTTACTATATGAGAGGCTTATCAGATCACAGCATATTTCCAGGAAACAAAAGAATATGAACATAAACCATTTAACAACCATACTTGGAAGATCTTTTTAAAGTCGTTAAAGATTGACAGTTGCATTTTTGACTAATTACTTATTATCGGAGATCAGATTTTTTGTTTTAATTATGATATTTTTATAATATTTTATTAAATTTTATTAATATATTTATGTAAATCTTGTATAAATATATAGATAAAAAAATTAAAATTTTAAGGGTGTTTTAGGAAGATTCTAATTAAAAGAATACACAATTAAAAAGAGTTAGATGAGAGTAACAGATGATTTGATACGTTATTACTACAGATCGAGATCACAAATTTTCTATTTGTTTGATACAAGGGACTAAAAATTAACAAAAACTAATTATCGCAATGTTCTGCGGTACATTACTTCTTACATATCGCTGTAGATAAGCGCAAGGGCCGACACAAAGGGCTCTTGAAAAATAGTCTAAATTTTCTGTTCAATATTATTTTGTCTTATTCTATCAATCTTAATTATTTATTTTACATGATCTATATAAATAAATAGCCATGGACGGAGCCATGGCCCCCCTTTTCAAATATATATTTTTTTAAAATTACATATATAATTAAAATTTTTAAAATTATAAATATAAGTGACCCTCTTTAAAAAAAAATCCTACCTTTAAAAATTTCGGTCCCCCCTTAAAGTTGAGTCTGGCTCCGTCCCTATAAATAGCTGAAATTTATTAATATAATAAAATATTATAATATTAAGTAGAGGATCTAATTCCTCAAAAAATATGTATGCCTGGGTGTAGCTCTGTTACATGCAGATCGCTTTTCTTGGTCACCGACACCAAGTTTCCTTTCTTCTATTTTTCTTTCTTATGTTGCTTCAGTTTGTTGTAATTTGGAGGAGGTCTAGGCCTGGGTGTTTGGGGTGAAGTCTGTTGGC
>JANVCL010000213.1:3637956-3649354 GCA_026546855.1 Erythroxylum incrassatum | reverse complement strand
TTGCACATCAAAATACATGAACTACACGAAGAGCAAATAGAAATAACTATCATCTCCATACTATGATCGTGAACCATGTCCTTCATTGAATCAAATACAATATAACTACACGTGTTTCAGCATTATATTTATAAATTTGTTTGTAATTAAAGAAAATATAATCGGTCTTTGAGCAGGAGAAAAAAAATGATCAACTCATTAATAGGGCTCCTAATATTACCACTCTACTTCACTCCATAAAGTTTCAAGATTTAACTTCTCCATATGTGTGTATCTCATTTATACTGACGATGTTATACTTTAGCAGCATCTGTCTCTCAATTTCTCGCCATTCATTTGCAGGGAAAAGTAAAAACTTCATATCAGCTCACCCATTGTTAGAAGAACTTAATAAGGCCCAAAATTTGAACAATTGGAACACATCATTCTATACAGAAATTTGTTTACAAGAAAATGTGATCCATGACATATTAAGTTAGTTTCCATTTTTTTTTCATCTAATTATTATTTTATATTCACAAAAGTCAAAAGGGCAACTTCAAGCACTGAGGGCATTAAATGGGAGGGTTTAGTTAGGCAACATCAAATAGCAATTTGATTGAGTGCAGATGATGAAAGATCTCTTGCTTGGAGTTTTAAGTAATCGTTTGCTTTTGAACCCAGTTATATATTATAAATTTTGAGGTATATACTTGTACAACAAAGAAATCTTAAATTGCAGAACAAGAAATTAAATATGCCATAGGATATATCAAATCTGATACCTGAAAAACTTTGATGAGTTTCAGTTCACCTCTACGCTTAATCTCAAAACCTTTAAGCTCTGCAAGGGTTCCATCATCGTTGAAAACTGCATATCTCTTCTTAATTAATATACCTTCTTCCTTAGAAGCAGGAAGAATCATTGCCTACATGATGTAACCCCCAAAATAATTAAGAACCATAGACAAAAAGTGCTCCATCCTCTAATTGACATTAAACTCAAACTACCTTGTACGGACCATCCACTTCAAATTCAATGGAGCATTCACTATGAGTTGAGTATGTCTTATTTATAGGGTCGATGAGTGTCTGCATAAAAGCAACAGTTAGAATCTTGTGGGATATGTAAGTTAAAAACTAGAAAGTCATAATGGCTTAAAAAGAGAACTGCCACCATATATCAGCTCAAAGTCGTATATGGACTTCACTAATATAATAGCCAACCTGGTATTGGTCATTTGTATTGTTCCTAGCCACATCAACATTTAGCATAACACATGGATATGAGATTGTCAGCTTTTTCCTCAAGTCCCTGAAACGAACATCTCACATGTTAAAGTTAGTATTTGCATCTCCATACCCCCAGTTCTCAGTGAACTAACCTAAACGGATGCCAAATAAAATAGAATAAAACTAATTCACCAGCTACTGGACTTGTGTAGAGGCACACCAGAAAAGAAGCAATAGCTTACTTTGTTTTGAATGTGAAGTTCTCTGGAAAGGATCCGGGGAGCACACACCAAATACCATCTGTGTCTAGTTCAAGTGGTTTTCCAATTCTCTCAACAAGCAAGCGAGCATTTTGAATGATTTTTGCTCCTGTATATGTGACTACACCGGCCATTTCCATTGAGTACCATCTCGCACCCCTGAGACAAACAGTCAAAACCATCATGTAAGCACGAAAATAAGGAAACTAAGCAATTCATTGGATCAAAAAAAATAAAAAAACAACTGAAAGCATCAACTGACTTGCGCATGACATATCCATAGAAGGAGTTCAATATACATTTGTGAGCAAGTTGCAAAGAATCATAAAGCACTACCATATCCTGCCAGCAGCATTGAAAAAGGAAATTTAGTGTAGAAACAAAAATTTTAGCCGTACAGATAGGATATCACAAAGCGAACACCAAAAGAAAATAACCATACCTGTGCTTCCTGGATCTTAATAGAATTTCCACTGGCCTTAGCTTCTGATAACTTCCCCTTCCAAACCTTATTAAGTCCTTTGTATTCGTACCTCCGATCTCGAAAACTTAGCAAGATTGAAAGACAAGATTCAGCATGATAGTTTCAAGTTTCATGAAAAATGAATAATATATGTGCTAAATAAATGTCCAAATAACAGCATGAAATATAGATCAAAGAAATAAATATCAACAAATATTTTCTTGAAGAGGACATGTATGGCATAAGGAATAGTTCTTGAGATGAGAATAATAAGTTTGAAAATTTTACACTTCTGGCACAAGGCACATTCTCAACCTAACAAATTTTACATGAGAGGGAGTATTGGAGTTTTAATATACAATCCAGTCTTAGGCACTCATCCAACATTTAAAAGTTAAAACTTTTGACCTGGACATTTTATTGGCATATAGAACTGCAGAAAATAGAATACCTGCGAACAGTATCAATGTAAAATGAATTTTCTCGCATGCAGATGCCTGCTTCTCGAAGTTCAGTGACAGGCTTATCCAGTACACGTTTATATGCCTATACAAGAGACAATTTAGAAAAGAAAACTTTTCACTTAGGCAAACATTTTCATCAGGAATGGTCCTACCTTTTGACAGTATTTCTTTAGTCTCTCTCTAAGTTTCAATTGTTGCTCAGCCTTAGGTAGGTCAAGGAAAGTTCTTGAGAGCTGACTGTCAGTGCCATCAATATTTTCATACTCAAGTTGCTTCTTCAAATGATAATAGTCGCTGATTGAGAATGATATCCCCAAACACCTCTTGTATCAGTTTATGAAAAATATTCCCATAAAAAGATTATTGGGAGATTTTAAAGGATAAATAAAATGAACCTTTTTTTTGCCATATATATCTCTCCACGCCAAACCCATTCAAGTTTTCGAAGACAAGTTTTATCTGGACGATTGAAGTCACAAGCAGTACAAGTCTCCTCTGTGACTATAGAGGGAGGCTGAAAGAAAATGAAACCTCATTACACATTCATTACATAAGTTCTTTGGAAAAGGGAGTTGGAAAAATAATAATAAATAAGTATTGAATAGAAGCCATAATATAAAAGATGCAGTGGTCTTGCATAACTTTCCATGTCTGCATGAGTGTGTGTGCATGTCCACATGCTTCCGTGTTTAAAGTCCAAATCTAGAGAACACTTGCACTTGAAATCCTTCTCGTCCCTCTCCCATACTCTACTTCTCTGGGTTCCTGGCTTTAAGAGTTCGAAATCCTTCTCTCAATTTTGACTGTAAAAGGCTTTGAGACTTTGCCAGTGACTCGACACTGGCCATCAATGTGCTTAACTGTGTCCTAAGGTCCTTCAATGTGGTATCGTGTAACTTAACCATCCCCTCTTGGGCTGAGATAGATGATTCTTGTCTCTTGAGAGACACTTCCACTGCAGACACTCTAGCTTCCATTCGCGTTTGCATACAATCTCTACTCCTCTAGCCTCTCAATGAAAGCACCAATTGATAGAAACCTCAATAGAGACTGTATTATTGATATGTATAGAAGGTGAAAACAAGCTGGAGCAAGCTACCCCCTGGTAAAACCAGGCCTAAACCAACCTTACAATGATTACAAAAACGTACCTCTCCCTATGTTTAGCTATATCTCCTCTCATTGTCTCTCTATAACTACCTTCTAACAAACTTGCCTACATGGCAGCTGACTCTCCTCCCTTTCCCGATTTGTTCCTACAAGTGTAGGTTTTAATGGGCTTAGTTTGTATGGACTGATTAATGGGTGAAGTGCTAACAGTAAATATCTCCAACACCTGGAACAACCAGAACTACCATAAACCCACTAATGGACCTTCAAACTTCTGTTCATGGCAATAATAGATAACTTCCAACTAGGGTATTGTATTTTGAGTCCAATTAAAAAAAAAAAAAAAGCATCAAGAAAAAATGCAACCCAAGACATAACATAATAAGACCTTAGCATCAGATGATGTGATTTAAGTATCACCTATCTATTATTCATGCCAAATAATAGTTCATAAGTTTTGTATAATTTTAAATAAGAACCACAATTTCCATCATACCTGAAGCCTGTTTGTTAGAATAATGTTTGGATACATTGCAGCAACATCTAAATGATAAATGAGAGGGCATTCTTCTCGTATAGGTTCATTTCTTAACTTTTCAAGCTACAAAAGAACAAATTAAAAGGTTAAAGTATTCCTTTGACATTTCTTCAAACATACCAGCTTTTGATTTCAGGTAAAATGTTAACATTTTATCAAACATTTAGATGATGTCACCAATATGTGGGGAAAATAGTTATGAAACAATTGGCAGTGCAAGCTCCAAAAATATTTTATGAAGAGAACACTAAGCAACAGAAAAAGAAGGCTGGAGAACAATGCAGCAGATCATGTTGGCAATGATTTAAATGAAGAGACCATTAGCACCTTTTCCAGAATAGAGTTCTTTATTTCGTTATAATTGGAGACTGAATCCAAATCCATCTTACCCTCCACTCTAATTGCATATTGAAGATCTCTGTCAAGATTTTCAATAAGTTGCTGGAAATCAAAGAACAAGAGTATCAGACACATGGAAACCATTACATTAATAACAAAATCAACATTAAGCTTGAAGAGATGACGCCAAAAAATCTACTTGTAGAAACATGCACCAAATAGATTCAATTTAGAGAGAGAATACTAAGATGTTATAGCATGTCTCCTCATTAGGCATGATATGCATAAAGGTTCATTCTTTTGGTGAACTATGGATGTTCTCTCCATTAGTTACAATCACCTTCACAAGAAAATGCATTCTTTGTTTTAGAAAGAGTTAAAGTTTGTCCTCTATAATCATTTTCTCCTATTCTACACTTTCAAAGTTACAGTTAAATGTCAACAGAATTAATGTTAAACGTCCCACATCACTGTTAAGGAACAAAAACAGGTGTTCTTTCTAGGTACATAGTCTACGAAGCATGTTTTGCATTGTACATTTACTGACTAACACTACACAAATTAAGGACTTTAGGAGCACTTAGGCATAAACTTTAGTCAACTTTCCACACTAAAACTTTTTAATGTTATTTTCCCTTTCTGTTACGGAATCAAAACTAAATAGTTCAGACAATAGATGGAATTGATGGTTGAGGATTTGCTTTGCTAGTCCTCTCGGATCCTTTTTCTATCTATTTTATTACTCATTATTCTCTTTCTATCCCATATCCTCATTCTCTATTTCATTATTTCTCATTCTTCTTGTTACAATACTGCAAGACTTGCTGATAAATATTTATGTTTATCATGATTGATGGTTGGAGTAAGTCAGAAGACATTATATAAGACTAGGATGTTTTAAGGACATTGTATCTCATTTAATCCTCTTTGAGACTCAATAGTAAGTGTCCAGATTTTCAGAGATAACTGTTGAACTTTTAAGCAACCAAAAGCTTGATGAAGCTCATATCCTTTGAGATAAATTTGCATACCTCAGAAGAGTGTTTAGCAATGACAATTCTTGACATTTATGTTCAATACATTCCGCATTGAGAGCCTAATAAAGGAACACAATGAGAACTGTACGTAGCTTTCCAAACAAGTTTGTTGTCGCCTGCCTAAGTAAATGTAGGTTCAGATATTTTAGATGATGTGCGATTTTGAATTTGTTTAGGTATATAATTAATCAAAATAATCATGCATACCTAGGTTTTCTATTAACATCATAAACATAGATTACTTTGTTTCAACCTTCCACTGTAATAGGAGTCCTGGCATGCATAGAATACTTTGTTTCAATTTTGCACTATAATTGGAGTCCTAACATGTATGTCAGGGCAAGACAACTTACATTGTAGGCAGACGGATCAAGCTTAAAACTAGTTGGAAGATCAGATCTAAAGACACCACTTTCAAGGCATTCCACATGGCCACCTATGTATGTCTCACTTTCTAGAAGGTGATTCTTATAAAACTTCTCTGGATCTGAATGGTGTTTGTTAGGGCAGATAACATTTGCCTTGTAGGCCTGCATAAATACAATGATGAAGTGAAAAGGAGAAAAGAAATATAAGGGACCTCTGCTCAATAAAGAAATGCAAAAGAGTCCACATTACTGTGCATGAGAGACAACCTGCACCATAAGAAGCATTTCGCAAAGTGTTCCACTACCTTTCCGCAGAACCTCATCTGGAGCCATGGGGATTATAGTTGCAAGAGAAAATATAAAAGGATGAACATAGGTCATATACAAATAATAAGTTGCAACAGCATCCGAAACTGAATAGGAAGCCATCATCTGTCATAACAAGTGAGATATCAATACATAGAAAATTCTTGTTTGAAAAAAGACAATATACAATTCAAACTTATAAAGATCAAAATAGAGAAAAGATAAATATTAACTGTAACGAGTTCAGTATGTACATTTGAAAAGAAAACAAGAGCTTATTTTAGCCAGCAAAACTATAATTGTTCCAAATAACTATGTAGAACAGCAAATCACATTCATGAATACCTGAGGCTTTTCTTTTGCAAAGCTAACCATATCCTCAGGATTCACTTCCAAAGGATCATAACCAAGTTTTGCTTTTGTTACAGCCTAACATGTGATCAGGAAAAAGAAAAGCAGTCAACGTCCGTAGTAAATAAGTGCATAATGTAAGACGACACTGAGACCTACTAGAAGATTTAGTACAGCTATAGCATCATTAGGTTGGGAAGTACAAGAGCTAAGTTTATCCTATGTGCACTTTGTAAATTACCTGTTCTGATTTAACAGGGTTTTATCTGCAGGACCAAAACACAAAATCCTTTTATACAAATTCTCAGCCACTCCATTTTGAGAGGCTAGAATAAACAAAGAATATGTGATTGGTTGCAATAAACAAAGAACTTGTACAAATTGAGCAAAGCATACTGCTGGAGTTGTTTCTTCCATAAAACCTTGGCATTATGGAGATTAAAGCTGGCCGCATGCCAACTCTGAAGCAAGTAATTCAACTAGGTTGGGGGGAGAAACAGACATTCAGGATACAACAATATTCAACTGTTCAAACATTTGGCATGGAATATATTCAGTTTCAGTCATTTCTCATAAAAACTCCAGTCATGCTCTGGCATGCTACAGTAGCCACTATTTATTTATTTGAGAGTAATATTTATTTATTGAGGGAACTATATGTTTTATATGCACGTCAACTGAAAATAAAATCACATGTTTCACATCATAGAACAAACGGAGTAGTGAAAGAAAAAGATGGGTATTTCTATTAATAAGGCTATGGACATGATACACTAGAAATGAAGAAATAATATGTACGAAGTCTTTGATGTAAGACTCTTTCCTTGTTTTTTCAAAGTCATCAAAATTAAGAGTTTTATTTCACTGCATTCAACATAATTTTCATAAAATACCCCAATTCAGTTCAACATCAATAGGAAACTCTTGACTTAAAATACAGTGAGGTCTCTGCTTGCACTTATTTGAGTAATTACTTGGGTTAAATTCCTAGTGTAAAATTTTGTTTCTCAAGAAACAAGTTAGAATAGAAAAGCCTTTAAAGACCAGCCCATACGCTTCACTAAGTTTAACCGTGATTTTATTATGAAAGTTATGCTGAAAAGCATATATTACAACACATTCTTGAAGCAGCTCAAATATTTTGAAGACACTGGAATAACATAAAAGTGTTTCTATTAAGACTCCATTCCCCTTGTAATTAACAGAGGAATATTAAAAGAAAAGTTAGCCCAGCCATTGGACGCAAAATTGCATGAGAATCAGTTGACTCAATCCTAATCAGAGCATCTTCCCCGTGATAGGAAATTTAAACATAACACCAATAATCAACCTAAAGGGAAGATTTGCACCTTAAGACCTTGGCTCCCTTGAGGGAGATAACTGTCACGTTTGACCCAAGCAAAACAATCCAAATGGCAAGCAAATTTAGCACGACACTCTCCTTGATTCTTGTCGCATGAGAAACCAACCTCCTGAAAAATCAAAATGGAAAGAAAAAAGGAGGTAGCAAAAAGCTAAGCAAGTAGCTTAATAGTTTCACATGAAGAAAAAAATTGAACATGTCGCGATAATTGCCCGCCTGAACTTCACAGCAATTACATACACATGCAACGGCAAAGTGTATAGATTAGCAATTCTTTCAAAAAGATAATCTCTAGCTTGACTTAATATGGTGCCTATAAACTAATGATTGAGTAATATGCAAAGAAAAAATTAGATGGGATTGAATACACAAAAAAGATATTATAAGTAAATATAATTCCGGCATATAAAAGTTAGCTTATGATGTTTTAGACAAGTATTAGCAAATAGAAGTTCAAGTCTTGGGCCTTTTTACAAAAGCTGAAAGAAATGTCAAGTCATGGTAGTTCTTAAGTTAACACAAAAGGAACAGGATGCATACATCACTCATCTTGAATCCATGGTGAGCAGCTCTGCTTTCTAGGAATGGCCAGTCAAAGTAATCGCCATTATAAGTAACATAAATTCCAGGTTTCACTTCTCTCATGTGAGCAAACCACTCTCTAAGAAGTTCTACCTGTAAGAAACAAGAAAGATAAGGGACATAAAAAAGACAAATGTACACCAACATTCAATAACAAATAAATAGTCATAGTACCTCAGTTTGCACATTTGTTACTTTAAAGCATCCTTCAAATTCTGGTTTTGGAGTGTACTCCACATCCTCTATATCATCTCCAACACACTAAAAAGATAAGTCCACAACCAATAGTTATTATATGCAGACAGCAGTAGAAGAAGTTGACAAACATAGAGACAGGTAGATGGACAAAAATCAACAGAGAGTTAGCTTCATCCCAAGCTTGTTTAATCAAATTGAAAATGAAAAGAAGAATAAACTCAAACACCCAGTAAATTGAGTTGAAGAGGAAAATTAAGGACGGACCATGCAAAAATTAATAATGAAGACTCACTAGTTGCATCACTTCCAATATCTCGCGTACAGTATCAATGAGCTAAAAACCATGAGTGCTGAACTCAGACATGAAGCACTTAGGATGAAATTGAATGCAAAAGTTAAAACAGCAAATTTCAAATGGCTCAACCAAACCAAGGCCAGATACAATTTATCACCAAGAGCCTTAACGCATAAAGGAAGATGGATTAGTCCTAAATTAACAAAAAGTCGTTACTTTATTAGTTTTGAATGCTTAAACTATATCTTTCTATATGTTTGATAAAATCACATATTAGATGGTCAGAATCACATGTAATATAAGACTTAGAAAGTCATAAATAAAGACATTGGCTATCTTCAACATGAATTATAGCAGAGGCTTCGTTGGAGCAAGTCCAAGTGAGAACAATTAATTCTTTCCTTGAAGCTTTTTGTGGTGTCTCAGGGCACACTTAAATAAGGGGAACGGAATGCATTAAAACTAAGACAAAATAGATAGGAAAGAACAAACCAAAAATAACAGAAGTCGAATACAGAAAATAAAAATCAAGAAGGATGAAGGTTAAAAAAAAAGCTAAATACAAGTAGTTCAAGATCAAGATTTTGCTTATTTTGAATACTAAACCTCGTTCAGGACAAAGAAGCAATCAGAGCTGACCTCGTTGAAGTCCAAAGCATATCCTACTTTCAATTATATGTATCATATGAACCAACTGACTTTCACAAAATAAATTCTGAAAGTATATCCTACCATGGTCTGAACAATTGATAACATACAACTTAAGATGGCAATGACCATTTGTAGCTGTAAATACAGTGATTAAGTGCTATATCATAATTAGAAAGTGCATAACTTTGTAACTCAGAAAATATGCTGCAAAAGTAACTACTAAAGACATTAGTCACCAGTGAAAAAGCTAGTAAAATAAAGTGAAAGTGAATCACAATTACCTCTCTGTTAATAATCAGATAACCTTGTCCATCAACCATGTATGAGATCATCATAATCAAATCATAGCTAGAATCGGGAAATTTCAAAGGAAGCTTGGTGGTTTCTATGTCAAATGCACAAACACGCACTTCAGCACGTTGCAAAAGATCAGGTCTTTTCTCAAGCATAACACCAGTGCTGGATACAGTAACATCATACCATTGCCCACATCGAATATCTGAGTCACGAAAGTATGGATTGTGATAAAATAAAGTTATGGACAATCATCATACATAAGTGTGGCTAAATATGTCCAAACCAGCACCATTTCATCAGGAACCTTACCATTGTCTATGGCAAAACGAACATGATAAGGAACATCATACTCCCGGAGATCAACAATACAATCTAGAAAATCTTGAGGTCTCTGTTCTCTGCCAGTCAAACATTTCAAGAATAAGATGACTACCAAAACTTTGAATTCCAAATGAAAAATAAAACAAAAATCGAGGCTTTGCTTTAATAAGTTATTCTACAAAACAGACAGAATATCGAACTTAAAGCTTCAAAATGTGACACATAAAAATGAATGAGAACCAGTAAATACTACCTCTTTCCTGTTAATATTGATTCATATGCTTCCATGGCATCAAATGTCGCTTGATTTCTTTCCACAACATGCAAGAGATCTCTCTTGACATCCATTAATTGTTGAACAGTGTCGAAAGATATCTTCAAGTACAATTTGTGCAAACCTGATAAATGGTTTTTCTGTAAACAAATATGAAACAATTAGAACATAAGCTTGGAGAGAAGCTTCCACATCAATACAGCAGGCGTAATTGTCGATGGATGTGTAATTGACAAAAGGAAATATATGACCTGTAATTATCATTTCTTTAAGAATAGACTCCCCCGAGTTCCAAAAGTAGTATGTTAGTATCTCAGAAGAAAAAGAAAAACTCTCCATTCTTTTCTAATCTCTGAAGGATAACTTTTCATTTAATCCAATGTTTAAGCATAAATAAATTGGGAAGTCAAATGCCCAATTGCTCAAGAAACCAAAATGCAGAAATTAAGTTCCATAGGGAAAAGACTAAACACAAACAAGGTTCATTTCCACGTGTAAGAAAGTGTCAGACTAGTTGGAACATTATAAGTGTTGGCCTCATACCACTAGCCTAAGTGAGTCAAGTGTAAGCACCCGGTAAGAGTCACTACGAAGGCCCAAACTGGTGAAAGTTTTAAACTATCAAACATAACGTTCAGTTTTTTGTTATTTGTCATCAATTTGAGGCACAAACAACAGATTATTACAGCCCTAACAGCATCCTACTATATAAAGTAGCCAAATCCTTGAGTTGATTCAGAAGTTTAGTCAAACATGTTCATGTAATGATTCAAATTCAAAAACAATATCGGATATGTAGTAAAACTCGATTCAATCAGGCATCCTGGTGATATAATTTCAAACTTATTTCAGATTTCGCACGTCATTGAAGGGCAAATTGTGAGTTTACCCTCTCTCGCAATATCCAAAACTCATGGCATGAGATTTGAGGGGGGGTTAAAATATCACTCAACGGGCAAAAGGAAAAGG
>JANVCL010000213.1:3602372-3619099 GCA_026546855.1 Erythroxylum incrassatum | reverse complement strand
TGGGGTGAAGAAGGATATGTAAGAATGCGGAGAGACGTTGATGCTAAGGAAGGACTTTGTGGAATAGCCATGCAAGCTTCTTATCCCACTGCTTGAACTCCTTTACTATAAATGTACCTAAGAACCATACATTATGGGTATACGTATACCCAAGTTTGTGTATTGTTGTTTGTGTATATTTAGTAATTCTCACATTGTGTAAAAACAAGAATTAAGGAACAGATTTCTCCATTATTTGCATTATAGTATTCTAAAACTCAACTCCTACCTTGTAATCATTAACTTAATAATAATAATAATAATAATAATAATAATTGATTCGTTGGATTTTTTTAAATTGAAAATTTTAAAAATGGAATACTAAATTAAAAATTCTCAAAAAAATGTTATTTATAACTTCACTATCCAGTTAATTTTTAACTTTGCATTAAATAATTAAATCAACAATATTTTTAATATTTATGTGAAACCGAAAATTTGTTTTAAATGCATTAATAATAAAGTTCAATTATTAAAAACTAAATTTTCAAAAAATCAATTAAAATAGTTAAATAAAGCCCTTATTTTCCTTTTGTCCCTAATATTGGCATAATTAAGTAGAAACTAAATTTTGTTTTTTAATTAACTTGTACATTATTAACTATAAAATAATATAGACAAAAAGTACAATCACTAATGTTATATAAATATATATCTGATTTCATGTGTTGGTTTGAATTTGGATTCAGATATAATGAAGCCTAATTAGAAAACATTTTTTAAAATAACATTATGGGTAAAGTGCAAATGTTAAAATAAAATTGAATTCTTGAGTCCAATTATAATTTAAATTCAACCACTTAAATGCAAAATTTGGTTCAATTTTAATTTTTGAAATTTAAATTTAAATAGTTTGAGATTCAATAATAAGTTCAGTTTTAATTCTAAAATAAAATGTCAACTCTACTCAAGAAAAATGTATGATAAAAGAAAGTAAAAAAAAAAGCATTGTTGACATAATATACACATTGGAATCATAATTGATATTTATGTGGAATTTTGATTTAAATTATGTTTTTGAAACTTGTGGAGCGCGATATCTCTTAAGTTTAACAATTTATATTATTTGCTATGTTAATTAATCTAACTACTTTTAAAGTCGACAAAATTTTAGTAAATATTTTTTTACATAAAAGTATATAATTTAGGAAGTCTTCACTTCACGAACTTAAACATATCATTCAATGAAAAACTGAAAATAAGCACAATTCTAATACAAGATTTGAAAATTAAAAATTCTCAAAGAGAAAATAATTTTATTAATAGAGAATTCTTCTACTCTTTCTAAAGTTGTGTAAATAGGCTTAAGTAAACCCTAATTCATCTTAGGAAGAGATCTAAACAAAAAATAAAACTGTAAATCAACTTAAGAAAGTTTTAGATAAAATAGGAAACTCTAATTCAACTTAAGAAGAGTTTTAGGTAAAATAGGAAAAGAATGGAAGAGATTGACTAAAATTCGAAATAAGAAACAAATAAAATAAAATAAGAAATTGTTCAAAATCCTGCAGAAAAGGATGTTGAATAAGGCTTGATTACGTGTTATTCAATATTTCATTATGCCCACTTAAAAATAAATCTAGAGAAGGAAGTTGGATAAGGTATGATCATGTGCTATTCAATATATCATTTTGCCAACTTAGAAAGAAATCTAGAGAAGAATGTTGGATAAGGCAAAATCATGTGCTAATAAATATCCAATTCTTGTTAAAATTTATTCACTCCCACTTGTAAAAAAAACTCGACCTCAAGTTATTATTAGCACTTACAAGCTTCTTACCTTAAAAGTAAGGCAAAAGATCAATAACATTGAAGGTTGGAGAAATGTTGCCCATCCATGGAGGTTGATCAACAACATAGTAATTGTCATTAATTTTCCTTTTAAATCCAAACAAATTGTACTTCTTTTGTTGTAGTTTATGATGATCTCCAAGAGTTCGGTTCTTGCTAAATAAAATATAACTTCATCTCCAACATTAAGCACTTGAGCTCTCCTATATCGATCAACCTTAGCCTTGTATTTTTCATTAGCTCTTTCAATCTTCTTCTTCACCTCCACTTAAATAACTTATGCCTCTTTAGATACTTGGTGTAAACCACATAAAATGACGATTGACCAATAATACTATAAAGTACATTTTTGTAGGTGAATTCGGCTTGTACAATCAAGAAATCTTAACTTTTGGGTTTGTCACATTATATGCTTGTTACCAAATTACCCAAAATCATATTCACCACCTGCATCTAGTTATTGGTGTGTAGGTGCGTAGGTGTGTAGTAGAATCAAATAACCTCCATAAGGTCCTTTAAAAGTGACTCAAAAACTTAGTGTCATGATCAGAAGTATGTCGTATCACTTCTCTAAAGAATAACTTGGCAATCACTGTAATGTCGTCTTCTTACAAAGGATAAAATGTGCCATTTTAAAAAACATATACATAACCACAAAGATAAAATTCATACCTCTTTATGTTCTTAGAATTCCCAACACGAAATCCATAATAAATCCTCCCAAATAGTATTAGGAAGTGGCAATGGAATGTACAAACTAGCATTTAAAGCATGTCCCTTATAAGCTTGACAAACTTGGTACCTCTCTATAATAGTAATAGTGTGTCTCTTTATTTTCAGTTGATAGTATCTTTTTTCACCTCTTCAAAAGTCGTATCTTTACTAAAGTGACCAACTAAGCATCCTCTATGCAATTCTGTAATCACCTTTTCCCTGAGTGAAGTTCTTAAAAGACAAAATTGAATTCCTCTTGTCAAAAACCCATTATACATATGAAAAACATTATGAGATTTTTTCACCAAACACAAGCGCCATATCTCTAAAAAATCCATATCACTATATAACTCCTTTACATACTCAAGACACCTAAACTTAATATTCTAGGTCTTCACTATAGCCACCTTTTTACTCAATGCATCAACAACCATATTATTCTTTCTTGTATTGTGCATCAATTTATAAGGGAACTTATTAACAAAAGTTGACCATCTAACATACATCTTCTTTCTTAATTGACTTCGAGTTCCCATCTACTTCCAAGATTAATGATTAGTGTATAAAATAAACTCTTTCTTGATTAAATAATGTTCCCATGCCTTCAAAGCTCTCACAACAACATACAATTTTTTACATAAGTAGCCAAATTTTGCCAAACATCAAGTAACTTTCACTAAAGAAGACTATTGGCTTTTTCTCTTAAGATAGCAAAACTCCAATCTTAACTCCACTAGCATTATATTCTACTTTAAACAACTTATCAAAATAGGATAAAGCTAGAATATGTGCAGTATATAATTTTTCCTTAATGATTGCAAAACTTTGTTATTGTTCTTCTTTCCATTTAAACTTTCCCTTCTTAAGACACTCGATAATATGAGCCACAATGCTATTAAAATCATGGTTAAATCACCTACTAAAAGTCGCTAATCTATGAAAACTACTCACATCTTTGACAGTGTTAGGTACAGGCCACTCTTTAATAGGTCTCACCTTCTCTTCATCCATTCTCACTCCATCTTTCCCTATAATGAAACCAAGGAACAACAAATTTTGAGACATAAAAGTGAACTTCTTCAAATTAGCATACAATTTGCTTTCCATCGAGACACTAAATACACTATGCAAGTGATTTGAGTGCTTTTTTATTAACTTGTTATAGATATCATCAAAGTACACAACTACAAAATTACCTAAGAAAGGTTTAAGCATCTGATTAATTAAACTCACAGAAGTGCTAGGAGAATTATTTAACCCAAAAACATCATTTATATAACCTATCTCTAGTCTTGACTGAGCTTTTCACTCATCCCCAAGTCTTATTCAAATTTGATATTGATCACTGAAGAGATCAATCTTAGAAAAGATTGCTGCTACACTTAATTGATTCAACATATCACCTAACCTTGGGATAGCAAATTTATATCTAATAGTAATCTTGTTAATGGCTCAACTATCCACACACATCCTCCAACAACCTTCTTTCTTAGGCGTAAGTAATGCAGAACCACACATGGGCTTATATTTTCTCTAATATGACCTTTCCTAATCAACTCTTATCCTTTCTCCCTCAAGATGTTATTCTCCTTTACACTCGTAAGGTATTGAGGTAAGAGATGGAAAATGTGTGCCGATTGGAGAGAGTTAAATAAACATATAATGAAGAACAAGTTTCTGATACCCGAACTCCAAGGATCTAACTGGTACTCTGAACTCAATCTGAGGTTGGGGTATCACCAAATATGTATGAAGGAATGACACATATATAAGACGATGTTTTAGACACATGAAAGGTACAACGACGGCACCATCCACATTCCAAAGCTTCATAAACGAGATCTTTAGGCCATACATCAGGAAGTTTCTGTTAGCTTTTTGTTTAATGATATACTTGTATACTGTGGAACATTTGAGGCATTTGAAACAAGTCTTGCAGGTCTTAAGCTCATATCAACTTTTATTAAAGGGAGTAAATTCATATTCAGAGCAAGATACATAGATTACTCAGGGGTACTCTATTTCAGCTAGAGGAGTGTTTACTGATTCGGGAAAAATAAAAACAATTCAATAGTGGCCCAGACCATAATCATTGAAGGAGCTTAGGGGCTTTTTAAGGCTAACTGGATGCGACAGAAGGTTTACTAAGCATTAAAAAACAATGGCCAAGCCTTTAACTGAGTTACTGAATAAAAGTATCAAGCGAAGTACAAGACTGGGGAGAGGAGCAACAAGGAGCATTTGATCAGCTCGAGGAGGCACTCATATCCGTGTTAGTGTTAGCCTTACTGAACTTCTCACAACCTTTTATCATTGAGGCAGATGTTTATGAGAATGACATTGGAATTCAACAACAGCAACGTTCTATTACATTCATTAGTAGGGCAATAGTACCAAAAAAATATCAGATTATCAATGTATGAGAAGCAATATTTGACCATTATTAAAGAAATCATACATTAGCACCATTACCTTTATAGTCGACCATTTAAAATTAAAACATACCATAAAAGTTTTAAATATCTCTAAAGCAAAGGATCATACTCCTATTTCAACATAAGTGACTACTGGTAAATGATCAATTGACTATATTTATATGGATTTAGTATATTTTACTTGTTATTTAATAATTTTATAATATTTTTTATATTTATTTCGCTTTAAATGTGTTTGTAGGTAATGATTGCCTTTATAAACCAAAATGAGAAGAATTTGAATAAAATTGTGGCATAAAATAAAGATTTGAAATAACTTTAGAAATACATGGTCATATATAATAACCCTATAAGTCACAGTAAAGATGTAGAGCATTGAAGACATTATTTCTGCCCTTGCAAAGATACACTCTCGTGTATATTGCCCGTATAAGTCAATGTACCTATGTAAAGTCGAGAATTGAGGTATTTTTGAAAATATACAGTTATCTACATAACAGTGTAAGTGATCATGTACATCTTTAAAACCTTAGTTTGTACTGTAAAGGGATATTATTGAAGGCTAAATGATCAGGGGGAGGCATTTTTTGTTGTAAGAATCACTAGAGTACCTATAAGATCGAAAATTGACAGCCTCAGTTACTCCTTTAATGGTATTCGATGACTATGAAATATAGATGGAGGTAACTCTCTGGGTTCTTCAAAAACATCTTCAAACTGTTTTAATAATTCTTGTAGTTATCCCTGGAATGCATCAAGTGGTTCCACAACTTTTGCTACCGTTAGTGAATTTCTCAATTTCACCTGATGATCATTTTTGCCTTTAGTATCACCCTCTTGATATACCACCATAAAACAACATAGAACATCTTTGTCACTCCATATTCTTGCTACTTTTTTCTCTAGTACTTCTACTAGTTTCTTGCATCCTTCAGTAACTAACGCTATCTTTTCGCCTAACCAACATAATTTCATAATCTCCTTTTGATCATCAAATACTATTAGATAATATTTGTTAGTTAAGATAATTGATTATTATAACCACAAATTTGATAAGTTGGTCGTGAAGAATTGCTTTCGGAAGATGATGAAGAAATAAAACCTCGTCTACCTCTGTTCTCACGGCCTCTACCATGCAAATGAGAAGAATGAGAACGTTGAACCATATTCAATGTTGGTAAAGAGACTTGTTGAGCTTTAAGCAATAATTTATGGGCAACTACCTGATCATGTGGTTCATTGAAGGAAACCGGAGTTAGTCTTTACTGTAATCCACCTATAATCCCATTATATTTAGCTACGAGTTGACAATAGCATTAAATTCACCAGGAGAAATAAATTGACCTACAAGGCTCAGAAAATCAGCAATAAATTTAGCTTGATACAGGTGTTCAGAGACAGACTTGTCATCCTTGGAAAGATAACGAAGTTCTATAAACAATTGAGTTCGTTGAGCATGGCTTACAACTCCATATGTAGCAGCTAAAGCATTCCAAATTTCTGCAGAAGTTGGAAGTCTAGTCAGATGTGGATAAACTTCCTCAGCGATAGAAGAAAATAGATAAGAAAACAAGATTTGATCTTTAGAAAACCAAGCTAAATAAGCTGAATCTGGTTCCATTTAGTTTGTATAGGAGATGAATAATTCTTTAGGGGGTTGCTGGTGTTGTACCAGAATAATTCCATATAGATTATACAAATTTAACAAGGGAGAAAATTGAAGCTTTCGAGAGGTATAGTTTTTAGAGATGAGTTTTATTGAGAAGGTTTGGCTAATATGAAGAGGTTTGTGTGTAAAGAACCAGAAGAAAGAATAGGAATAGAGGCTGGATAGGTGGAAGGAGAAGTTGAAATTGACAAAGAAGAAACAGAAACTAGATTAGCCGTTGCAGGGCTGTAATACCAACTTAGATAAAAGAGAAGAGCCTTTAGCTGTTTACGTATATTGAGTAACGGTGATAATGATAATACAAGTTACAAGTCATATATATATACAAGTGATAAAGATACAATGAGTAAAATCTAATCTTAATCAAATCAATTATCTTAATTAACAAACATTATCTAATAAATACAATGTCATTCAACATGGATAACTACTGAATTCCTAACACCATATCGATCCCTCCAATATTAATCACCAAAGCATCTATACAAAATTCCTTACCTCCCATTTGCCACCTTAAATTTCAAAAGACATCATTGTAGCTTAATTTCATTACTCCTGACACTATTATCAACTCCTTTATCAGACATCATTGCAGGCTTGTACCGGATTGAGACTCAAATTTTTCATCTTTTTATTTAAAAGTGTTCAACTTTAAGTAAGCTTAAACTTAAATAATTTAAGCTCCAACTTAATTAAAAAAATTATTATTTTATAAATTTAATTTAAAAAAATTAGCGAGACCTGCTATCTGTACGTTCTTTGCGGATGATATTTATGCATGGTTTTAAAAATCAGACCGGATCGAACGGTTCGACCGGTGACCCCCTAAAAATTAGTTCCCAATTAAATCAACGGGAACCTGTAAAAATCAGTCGAACCGAGACTGGTCGAACCGGTTCGACCACTAATTTAATAAATTTTTTATTTTTATTTTTTAAATGTTTTTTTATATTATTTAATATATTTTTCTTTTTTAATATTAATAATATTATATATAATTATTGCATAATTATGACATCACACTGATTCAACCAGTAGTTCAAAGTCCGATCCAAATTTCAAAACCTTGTATCTACGTCTTCCCTTGTGGCATCAGCTCCTATCACCTAAGTCTCTTGACCACGACACCGTTTTGTTGGTCAGATTAAAAGAAAACAAGGTCCCGTGAATATTTCGAGGGTTTAATTTTAGATACAATTTAATTTAGGGTTATAAGTTTGTACGCTTTCCCCAGGTAGACGACGGGTAACAATCTTCTCTTTTCATGGATACGAAGAACAAGAAAATCAAACAAAAGCAAAAAACCACCGAATCCCAATTCCATTACTCACTCAACTCGTGCTCCAAACTCAAGGAACTCCGCTCTGCTATCACCCTCTATGATTCTGCAGTTGCAGATAATACACGTCTCAATCAACACCATTTCAACACTCTTCTCTACCTCTGCTCCACTGCCCTTAGTGACCCATCAATAAGAGAACTCTGTTTTGACCATGGGTTTCGCATTTTCGATCATATGGTGGCAAGTGGGATTAATCCCAACGAAGCTTCAATCACGGCCGTTGCTAGATTGGCTGCGGCTCAAGGAAATGCTAATTATGCTTTCTGCTTGGTTAAGAATATGGGGGCCTATAATGCGATTCCACGATTGAGGACATATAGTCCGGCATTGTTTTGTTTCTGCGAAAAATTGGAGGCTGAGAAGGCATATGAAGTGGAGGAGCATATGGGGAAAATGGGGATCAGTCTGGAAGAGCCAGAGCTTGCTGCTTTATTGAAGGTAAGTGTGGAAACTGGAAGACAGCAGAAGGTTTATGGCTATTTGCATAAATTGAGGAAGACTGTTAGGTGTGTGAAAGAAGAGACTGCAAAGGTAATTGAGGATTGGTTCAAGGGTTTTGAAAGTGATGGGATGGAATTGGACATGTGTTTGGTGAAAGACGCAGTCTTGAGTAATGGAGGAGGGTGGCATGGGCTAGGGTGGATTGGGAAGGGCAAGTGGATAGTGCAAAGAGGGAGCGTGGATGAGGGTGGACAATGTTGTTGTTGCGGGGAACAATTGGGTTGTGTGGATATTGGTGATGCTGAAACTCAAAAATTTGCGGAATCTGTTGCAGCTTTGGCTATGGACAGGGAGGCTAAGGCTAATTTCAGTGAATTTCAGGTTGGTTATACTGGAAATATGATGAATAACTATATTAGACTATTTAGTGATTTTGAATTAACTGACTTGCATTGATTTCGTATTCTTTGATAAGTGAAAAACTCCTAAACATAGGTACTATTCATGATCACTAAAATTCGTGACAGTTTACCGAGTGATTTATGTTTTACATTCTTTAGACATGCAGTTTACCCCCCTTATTGATCGTGTTCCGTATAAGACACATGGATGTGAATTATCTGTTTGGTTCTATAGGTGATGCAAAGGGAAACAGCTTGGTGTTTCATTGTTTCTATTTGCTACAATGAGTACTGTGCTATTACTTATTATTAACTTCTCCTTTTTGCCTTTTTTTTTCTATCTCTTAGAATTGGCTGGATAAACATGCTGGTTATGAAGCTATAATAGATGGAGCAAATGTTGGCCTCTATCAACAGAATTTTGCAGAAGGAGGGTTCAGTATTTCTCAGGTTTTGTAGTTCAAATTGGTAGTTCTTTTCATCTTCTGTTTTTCTTTCTTTTTTCTTTTTGCAAAAAGTTTAAACCTTTGATTACTTCTCATAACTGTAGTTTTAATCTTTGCTGTAGAGCAGCTTGAAGCTGTTGTTAAAGAGATGTATAAGAGGGCTGGCAATAAGTGGCCATTAGTTATTCTACACACTAAGCGGCTTTTGGCACTCTTGGAAAATCCTTCTCACAGAAAGCTGATTGAGGAATGGATGGAAAAGGACATTCTTTATGCAACGCCACATGGTTCCAATGATGATTGGTACAAACATGAAGATTAGTTCCTCTTTTTATTTAAGTGCGTTTGTCTTAAATCCTATGACTGTATAATGGTATGCTCTTTCTTGTATTTAACATGTTTCCTGTCACCTAAAATGGTAGTTACTGACTAGTTTAGCTTATATATCATAATATACTGATCTATCTTTAACAGAGTAGAAGCCATCAAATGGATGCCGATGGCCTTTCCTAATGTTGAAAGAAATTCTTGTTAACTTGTAAATTCCATTAACGATGAAATTTTCATTTTTATGTCGTGCTGTTCTTGTGCTTTTAGGTACTGGCTATTTGCTGCTGTGAAGCTTAGGTGCTTGTTAGTCAGTAACGATGAAATGCGAGATCACATCTTTGAACTATTAGGAAGCGACTTCTTTCTCAAGTGGAAAGAAAGGCATTTGGTATCCATGTTTACTTGATTTAATTTTGTAACTAATTAAATATTTTCACACTTCATGAGTGATGTAACAGCACTTTCTTTTCTTTTTTTTTCTTTCATGAATTTGCATTAGCATGTTAACAACTTCTATTTCTTCTCTTATTAGGTTCATTATACATTTGTTAAAGGCAACTTGAAACTTCAATTGCCAGCTCCATTTTCTGTAGTTATCCAGGTACAATTTCTTGCATGGAAAACATTTGGGATTTTCTCTACTTGATGGGTTGTGATTGCGTTGTCACTTGGAAAAACTATGGAATTTCAGTATGTGAACTTATTGATGTTTTTGTGGCACTCAAGCATAACTGCAGTGAGAAATTTGTATGTGCTCTAGATGGTTCTTTTGTGATTAATGCTTATGGAAGCCAAAATTTATTCTCCAACTGCAAAAGAGATATTAAGATGACGAGAATATGTTTACACTGGAAATATTTCTGCTGAAAAAAAATTAGGGAATCTAATTTGAATTCTAGACAAACATAAGAAAACCCTGTTACTTGCAAGGAGAATGAAAATTTTGAAATCACTGGGAATGGGGTAGCTTTGATCGTGATCTTGGGAATTCAATTAATCAAGAATCATGGAACCGTGGGAAAATTTTGGACATGTTAATCAAAATTTATGATTGAAGCTTTGATAATAAATTCAGATTATTTTTTTAATGGGATTTTCCTCGCACGTGATGTTGACAAGGTTAACGACTCATGCCTCTTGCCTAGTTTTAACTATCAGCGATGATACCTTCTCTGGGTGGTCTGGTTAAATTTAATGGAAGCTTAACTTGATTGATTGTTCAAACTCATGTTCTTGTCATTGATCTAGTTTGAGATAAACAGACTGCTGAAACTTCAATTTCTATTTCAGGAATCAGAAAGAGGATCATGGCATGTACCAATTTCAGGTGATGGCGACGAGGAATCTGCCAAAAGTTGGCTCTGCATTTCGAGGCCAAGTGATTGCAACAGGTGTGGAGAAGATTTGACAAACAAGGAACTCTCCAGGACTGATGATGCGACTCACTCTGAAGCCCAAATGATTAGTTCAACCAAACCAGAAATGACTTCTTCAGATTCCTCCCTGAATTTGGAAAATAACACGCCACCAATGCTAGGAAAAAGAAAGGAGCGAACCCCTTCAGTCGTCTAACTTATATATCTCTTCTTCCTCTGCATTTATTCCAAGCATGAGCATCAATTTTGTTTGCAGGTTCCATAAAATTTTCGCTCTGCCATTTCTTTTAAAATTTCCTCAGTAGCTGTCATTATTTGCTTACCAATTTCTACCTGTTGTATCCAATAGATAGTCATTTAGGTGTAAAGTACTATTTGTTCTCTATGCGGAACATGCAAAGAAAAGAAAGAAAATTTTCGCCTTGTCAGGTTCCTATTTCTAATTTGGCATTTTTGTGTTGTACTACTTATAATGACATTATTGACTCCAATGGAATTAGCGTCCATACTATACATTAAAAAAAGAGAACATAGGTTAAATATCAACTTTATTTTATACTGTTCCTCACGATATTTCCTTTTAAATTTTTTTATATTACAGTTTTTTCCTTTTGTAGAGCTATTAAAAAGAAAACAGTAAAAGTAGTTTTCATGCAATTAATTCAGGTTAAGCACGCATACATTTTCTATTCTTTGGGGATTTTAAGGGAATTTAGGAAAATATGTTATAAACTACGTACGAGATGCTGCATTTAACGTTGGGGACCATGGTTATGTGCGCATGTGCTGTCCATACCGACTCATAAATGTTGCCCGTGTGTTTGGTTTTTGCCTGCCCACGTACCGAAAATAGAACTTTATTTTATTAAATTTTATCCTCATTTTAATAAGATACATATCGAAAACAATACTTTGTTTCATTAAATTTTATTCACACATTTATATAGTACGCGTGTGGATGAGATTTAATAGAACATTGTAACCGAAACAAAGGATCTGTTCTTAGAAAAACTTTAAAATCGACCCAAAAAAAATTTAAAGTTCAATACTATAGTGACCTCATGGAACTAATTAGTAGTCATAATCTTTTCACAAATGAATTAATTATACGTGAAACTTTATAAGTGTAGACACAAATTGAGTTTGAGAGGAAAGTCCTCGGAATGATGAAGTAATACACACGATGATGATAACATTGTTCAAAACAAAAATAATTAGATGATGATATAATTCCAACCGGATGGTAAATTTGGAAGAACTTACGCTCAAAATGGACACTAAATTATATAAAAAAACCCACAAACTTCATCACTTTAGCCACAGTTGTCATCGTCTGGCTGCGTATTTAACAACACCAGGGCCATGAGCATTTACGAAGTAATCATCCCAATCAATGGATCTTGAATCGAAGAAAAATATTTCTGCCTCTGACCCTAAATTTTTTCTTGCTGCTATGCGCAAGTTCTCTGTATTTGTGTCATCGAACCTGCAAGGTTATTTTACCAGTTAAAATATAAAAAAATATTATGGTAAGTTGCTAGGAAGTTTATAAATTTATAAAAAATAAATATATGCATGAGTACTTACACTCCTTGGAAGAAAAGATATGGACGGTAAAGTTCAACCAATCCTAATACGAGGTTAATCTTTCTATTGAGATCGTTGTACATGCCCTCAAAATGCTGGCAAAGGGTTGCTGCTATTTTCAATCCCTGCAATTCGGTCTAGCTTTAGGATTTAATTCCTGATAACCAAAAGACTAGGTACGTTGGTAGGTGTTTTGGCAATTAATGTTCATGAAACAAACCTTTAGTAAGAGCAAATATCGGATTGCCAAGTATCTGTGAAAGCTATCCATGCTGTTCAGGACTTTAACCCTTTGAACCTTGACAGGTTTTCCATCTTTACCGATCCATGGCTCCTTGGTGAAGTATCTGTACCCGTAATCATGAAGATTTTCATATGTCACAGGATTTCTTACAGACGAACCCACATGGTAAATTAGACCACAAGGTTCATTGAAATGAGCCACCATTGCTACAATAATTGCATTCACCACGATGTCAGCTGGTATCTGCATTAAAGTTTAACCTCAACATGCATTAATTGTCATTCTTTCAAAATAAACTGTCCTGATCTGTCTCATTTAAACCCGAAAATTGAAGGATGCTTTTAATTCATGAAAATAAGATTGAGTCCTATTACTCACCACATCAACAATTGCTTTTTCATCTGCGAGAAAGCATGTTATTCTTCCCTTGCCATAACCAACAGTTAATGCATCGATAGTTCTGTGACCACAAAAAAATATTCAGTGATAAGCTTTTTTAGCTAGGAAGGTTGGGGGGTGCTAATAAAGACATAATGCTGACACATACTTGACACCTTCAAGCCAGCCTGGGAAAGGTTCTTTGCAAGTACTGGTAATCATCGCAGGGCGGATGATGACTGCAGGAAAATTTCCCTTGAGATGTCCGATTAGCATCTCTCCCATGGCCTTGGTAAACACATATGTATTCGGCCATCCGTAAGCCTTTGCCCTGATAGTTTCAAAGAATTATTCTGAGTTATGATGATTGATTCTACCAACTTAATGCAATAAAAGGGGGGAAAAAACAACATCTAAAGCTCTCAAATTCACTAGTCGACCAACCTTCTCATTCCCAAGTCCTTCAAGGCCTCCTCAAATTCTAGCTTTGTCGCACCTTTACCTTTGAGTTCATTCAGTTTGTGTTCAACTATTCTCTTTTCTTCATCTACGTCTAACCCAGAAATACCATTCAGTGATTCACCCAATTGGTATGGCTTCTCAGGTATCAACCCTGAACCTTCTCCGCAGACATAAGCTGAAAACCCGTGTTCTGAAATCTTAGTTTCTAACAAGAAAATGAAATAAACTACACTGAAAGTCAGCGGACTAGCCACGCTGATGATCACTTCACCTGTTGATACATGTACAAGCAAGTTGACTTTAACACATTTCTGGGCAAAGCACAAAGCCTGCATTGCCCCTATGGTGTTGGTGCCCAGTGCAATATCATATCTGCCACAAAGTTTTCAAAACGGAGTTACAATCTTCATGTCTTTAGCATTAAGAAGAAAATTGGGTTCTTGTCCTGGAATACTTACCTTTCGTTAAAGTCTGTTGTGGCAGCAAAATTAAGAACAACATCTAATTCATTCATCATCTCTTCTCTGATGTTTAAGTCTTTCAATCCCAAGTCCTCCGAGCAAACATCACCAACTAGTGGAATAATCTTTTTTGAGATAAAAGAATTTAAGTTTGTCCCATACTTTTCTTTCAGAAGTCTAAACAGTTCCTTGCCTATGATCTATAACAAAGGAAAATTTGAAAAGAAAAGAACTTAGAATTACTACTTATGCACAAGACATAACAAGCTCCAATTACTACATATCATGTAAGAGTTCAATAATCGCAACAAAAAAAACAATATTATCTTCTAAATTCCTCCTTATTCAGTGATTATGTCTGTTAGTTTTGTTTATTCAGTGATTATGTCTCTTAATTATGCTTTGGTTAAGAAAGTACACATATCTCTACCATAACGGCCCTATCTGCATGCAGGACTGGCCCGTATACGAAAAATAATGTTGGGAAGATATATATAAAAAGAGAGCAACATAAAAGCTATAATTAAACGATAAGCTAAGTATTTCTTGTGACAACTAACCTTGGAATGGGTCCAATAAAAGCTAAGAAGTTAATTAGTTTATTCTCTTGGGCCTATGTTCCTCGTACCAGCATGCAGGTATATGTGTTGTTTATGTTTGAAGTACAAATAATTATATTTACCTCGTTTTGTAATCTTTCTTGAGCAGCATTAGCATCTGCGGCTCTAAGAAGAAGGTAAATCTTCTTCACATTTGGTTGAACTCTCAGGATCTTCTCTACAAAAACTGCATTAAATAAACAAAAGTAAAGATTCCTCAGATTGTCATCTTGACAAACTCTGAAGTAGAAATAGTAATTGCAATGGGAGAGAGATGGTATCTACTCTTTGCTAAGAACCCAGTTGCACCAGTGATCAAAATTGACTTGTCCTCAAGAAACTGAATAATGCTTCCAAACTCCATTCTTCTTCAGAACCTTGTCTATAAGGTTTGAGAGGGACGGACTTGGCAAAGGGAGAGAGCTGGCCTCCTTGTAGCCTTTGGGGTGTATAGAGAAATCTATAGACGGGTTAAACTTAAAACGACTGAAAAAGGGCCAAAATGGTCATATACTGTTGTTTGGTGTACGAGCAGAACCTAAATACTCATAAAGTTTTATAGCTAGGAAGATGATAATAATGAGGTAGATTGTAAGAATTTAGTTGGCGGTTAGGTATTTACATCCGTGAGCCATGACCAACTGATCTATAGATCATTCCATCTGCTCTTTCATGTGTTTCACGTATTGCGTTTGACATTATGAGGATCGACATAATTAGTCAGTCACCACACTCTATTGAATACGGCTTTACTGAAGAAATGAATATCAGTGGTCTGTTTACTTGTCCTAATTAATTGCCTGCAGCAGATGGCCTTTTTTTTTACATAAACGTACCAAGAATATGTTTCATATTGATATCTCTCTCAAAGCATATTTAGGGTTGGACCCGACATATATGTTCATGACATGATTTCTTTTTAATCCAATGAGATGTAAACTTTAGATAATACCAACATAATTCGAAAGTCTAGCTAACCAATTCATGTGAGGTATTGTTATGTGTATTATAATAAATAATCAAATCTCAGGATTAATTTAGTTTATATAATATCCTTTTTTTAGCTTCTATAGGCCCTTCCATTACATATTCTTTTAATTAGATGTCTTCATAATGAGTGTAATATGAACAAATTGTTTCATAAATATGATAAACTTGTCTTACATTTGTTGAAGTTTAATATAAAATTTACTCTTAATGCTTCTTACTAAGTAATACTTTGTTAATTTTGGTCAATTTAATTAAGTTCTTAGCGTATTTAATAATAAGATTCAATCGCTCCAGTAAATAATTTTGATAAAATTTACAGCTTATAAAATTTAATAAAAATATTTTAACAAATATGATTCTCTTTATTAAAAAATTCTAGAAGGCGCTTTATACTGAAAAACCCTACACTAGTTAGGGTATTTTGTTTTGTATTTCTTTTGTAGCAAAAAAAAATCTAAAAAGTGAGCCTTGAAGCAAGTGATAAAATTGTTCCTTTGTGTCTTGTGCTCTGCATATGTTAACTTTTGACTTTTTTGTTAAAAAAACTCTCTCAGATCTAATTCTACTAATTCATACTCAAAAATTGATTAGGTCCCATGTCTACCCGTGCACTCTAATTGTTAAAGTATATACAAAACCGAATAATACAAATCAAATGGATAAAATTATGATAAAATAAATATAAATTATACCTATTTCATTTTACATAGAAAAAGTATCACAATCAATGTTATAAATACCGTACCAGATTTGGTATCGGATTGAGTTCTAGAACAGAACTGTACCGGTATTGGTTAGTACCGGGTATCATTTCGAAAAATTTTTAAAATTTATGAAATAGTTTCTAAAATTTTTAAAAATTACAAAATAGTCCATATTATACAATTGTACTGTATACTTTACTAGTTTACTGTTTACATCAATCATGCTTTCAAAAATCTTAATAATAAATAATCATGACAATTAATATGAAATAACAATAATTTTTAAATATTTTACATATAAATAATAATCACAATTAA
>JANVCL010000213.1:3570248-3584200 GCA_026546855.1 Erythroxylum incrassatum | reverse complement strand
TTCACAATATTCACAAACGCATCTTCTCGTTTATTATATATTTAATTATTTACTTAACTTGGATATTTATTTTGAGATTTATATAATATTATTTGACTTTTTATATGTTTTAATATTTATTTTTATATTAGTTTACTTATGTTATAATTTATATAAAATATTTGGTTATATATATTTTGATTTCTGTTTCGTATGATTTAAACTTATATAATAATTAATATATTTTACTTTGCATATTATTTAATATACTTTAAGTAATATTTATATACATAAATAATTTTTATTACAAAATAAAATATAATTAAAATTAAAATATTTTTATTTTTATGTTACCAAATAGTATAAAGCTCTTTCAAAAACTCTTTTTTTAAATAACAGTCAAACAGTTAACTGATTTCTTTAAAAAAAATTTCTCAAAAAATATCTATAAAAAAAAAGCTTAACTGATAAAAATTATACTAGTTTAAGTCCAATCAATCAAAAGCAAACATAATCGTATATTTCTTCTTTTCGTGTTAGATTCATGTGTTAATTTGTCTTTTTTAGTAACTTAAATGTCTTTTTCATCTTAAATAGAAAAATAAGAAAGACGTTTATATATGGATAGAGACATATATAGTACAATTAAAGTTGTAATATAATTGAGCAGACACACTGATCCCCACAAGATGATCCTACTTGTTTGACATTGGACATTAGATCATTCATTTGTGATTTGGACCTTACTTATTTTGAAAGGTAAGATGAAACTTGTAGGACCGATTTTGAGTGACAAAAAAATATATCAATGAAAAATCTAAATTTGTCTTGTTAAAGTAATACTTCGATCAAAACAATTTTTTTTATTTTAGAAATATGGTATCGAGATTAAATTATTTTTTCAACATGTTTCATATCTTTCATTTTAGGAATAATAAATTAAATTTATTAATTTTTTAGAGCTTTTAAATTTAATATCAAATTTTTAAAAAGATTTCAGTTTAGTGATTAACTTTTTAAAATTTATATAACTTAGATAAAAAAATTTATTTTGGTATGTCTACTAAATATCACGTGATGCTCATATATTATCCACATTAATAATAACAAAGTTTTAACCTAAATTTGACGATGATCAATTATATATTTATGAATATTGTCAAACCAATAAAACATTACTAATTATTTGCAAGAAAACAGCCCTCTACTTATTAAGTATGCTAAATTAATAATTAGGTATATGGTATTGATTCTTATTAGAGATGGTAATGAGTCATTGATAGATTGGGGTTGCCTACAATCTAGATTCGAGTTAAGTCGAACTAAAATGACATATAAAAGATTGAATGAACTAAATTCGAGTTGAGCTAAATTAATCTTCTTAAATTTGAGTTTAAATCAAAATCTATTCAACTTAATCTTTTGCTTGTTAAGTCAAATCAATTATAGAACAATTTGTTAATGTGTCATTTCTAATAGTATGATTTAAGTTTAATTTTATAAGTTTAGATTAGTTATAAATTACTTGAGTTAAAATTAATTATTTGTAAACACATTTGAAATGAAAATTTTTCTATAGTTAATTTTGAATTAAATCTCTTTTATTTTTAAAATTAGGAACGATAAAATTAATTTTATCCAGATCAAAATTAACAAGATTAATTTGATTTGATTTAATTTTAAATTATGTTCAGATATAAGGTTTAATTTAAAGTATATTTTAAACAACCTAGACTCTCTTTGATTAAAATTACGTCATTTTAATAATCAGGGTAAAGAAATTTAAGATTAAAATAATGTTATTTTACAAATTTAATTGGGTTGACTTGTCCTTTTGTGCTGCCTACCTAAACTTACCTAACGATCCTGATGAGAATATAATTACATGACTCCAGCATTTGAAACAATAAGAAACAATAAAGATATCTCGTAATCACATATTTCTTCTTTTCATGTTGGATTGGTCCGATGTTTCTGATGAGTGGGGGCTCCAAATTGGATGGTTAATGTGTCTTTTTTCAACAACTTAAATGTCTTTTTCATCTTAAATAGAAAATTAGTAAAGAGATTTATATATGGATATAGTATATTATCCAAACATAAATAAATGGTAAATATTATAATATGTTGTACAATTAAATTTGTAATATAATTGAGCAGACACAACTATACCCCACAATATGATCCTAAGTTGCTGGAACTAGATTAAATTATGGTACTATAATGTATTAGTATCGGTTAATACTGGGTACCGTTTCGTGCAAAATTTTAATTTAATTTCTAATTTTTTAAAAAATTGCAAAATAATCCTTTAATATTATACTTTATAATTTAAACCAACCTGTCTCAAAAAATCATAATAATATAAATTTAAAATAACAATAATTTATTTATTTTTCTTAATATTATTTCACATATTTCACATATAAATAATAATCACAATTAATATGAAAATATTATTTTATCATTATAAAAATATAAAATTAAGAACAATACAAAGTCTTTAAAATATTATAATTTTATCATATAATAAATAATAATTACATCAAAATATCAAATAAAAAATAATTATTATCAATAATAAAATATAATTTCTATCTTAATATTTAATTTTCAATAATAAAAATATATATTTTTATCTTAATATGTAATTGTTATTAATAATAAAATATTGTTATATTTATATTAACAATTTTAAAAAGAAATACAAAATTTTGGGTCATCTTAAATTTCATTTTAACATATTTTTAATTATTCTTTGTAAAAAAATATAATTATTATTTACTATATGAATTTAAATATTATATTATTAATAATAAAGAGATGACGATGATAACGAAGAGAGAAAGTGAGAGTGTAAGAGAAAAAATAGAGGAAGAAGAAGGTAGTAGAGTCGCGTTGGGAGCTGAGTTTCAAATTTTTTTCATTTTTTGTAAAAATACCTTTAGTTTTTTTAAAATTTTCAGTGCCGGCTAGTTTATGGTCGGTATTCCAAATAACGGCGGTAACGACTGGTACTAGGCGAAACAGGCCAGTATAAGCTGATATTTGGGCCTAGTATTGAAACATCTTATTTTGTATCATTTTCTGGCCGGTACGATACATACCACCTGGTGAGTACGAGATTCGTACCATTGATTAGAAATAAGGAAGATGAAAGAATATGCAAGTATGATCCCATACAAGTACTGCTAATTGCCTTAAGATATTCCAACTTGTACCAGCTACCCCTTCACATTGTATATCATTCCATGATCGATATCATAAAATTTTCTTGTAAGAACATTAAATTGATATTATTTTCAGATAAGATTGATAACGTTTGATTTCCATATATCTAACTATTCAATATTTGTAGATAAGCTTAGAACAAAGTATATCAAATTATTAGCTGTAATATAATTTGTAAATCTCTTTCTGATTATGTCGTTACTTAGATATAAAGGCTCACAGGCTTTTCACAAAATGCAAAAAAAAAAAAACATCCACATTTTTTAAAACTTTGTTACTTTTATTATAGTACGAGAGCTCACACCCATTTTTAGCTACTTCCCTTTCATTCTTAAGATCCTTACTACACTACTCCAATTTTAGGAATACATAAAACAAACTGCAAACTTCAATTCAGAAACAACCCATAAATAGATACTTTGCATTACCAAATTCACATATTCAACAACCAGTCTCAACTTCGATTTCAACTGTAACAAAATCTATTACTCCCAAAGTATAACAAACACCAGCATTTTCACACACCTAAACACTATCATCTAATCAATTACTCAAATCAACTACACACCTTCATAGAAACATCCACAACCTCATCTATTTGTCCAAAACTCCCTATATCAATACAAGAACCTCGCCTTCATTCCATGACTACTTCACCAATACCAACTATAGCATAACCAACCACCCCAATTTTACCTTTCAACCAAGTATCTAATTTCCTTACCACACCCTTAGATATGCCGAATTACTTGTTCTGGCGAAATCAAGTCCAAGTTGTTCTTTCCACTTCCGGTCTTTTCGGCTACATTGACAACACTTTTATCTCCTCAAACAATACCACATCTCCAGAATTTATTAAATGGCAAAAATTTGACCACTTAGTTTATTGTCACCTCACAGCGTCCCTCTCTAACTCCATTGCCCTCCTAGCTCTCAGGTGCACCACTGCTTGTGATCTTTGAATTGTCTTTAAATGACACTTTCTCCAGTAGTCCTCATCCTAGTGGTCACTCCTTCGATGCAAGCTTCACACACTCAATAAAGGCATCTTGGTCTCTGATGTTTTGAATATTGTCTCCACCACCGTTAAGGAACTCACCACTATGGGCGACCACATCTTCAATGACAACCTTGTCTTGTTCACCCTAACTGGCCTCCTAGCTGAGTATGAGTCGTTCGTTATTACAATCGAGCACCGTGACTCTCGCCTCACCTTCTTGGATCTTCAAGCATAACTCCTTATCCATAAGCAATGTCTCCTAACTTATCGCTTTTATGGTGTTCCCTCCACAAAAGCGACTCTTCTAGCATCTCTTGAAATTCAATAGGTTCGTTATTTTCTTGCTGTGAATTTAAAGGCAGCACGACTCGCCCATCGTGCATCTAGGACCGACACTCTTCTTCTGTGGATGCGGGAGATCAGCTGGTAGATACTCTAATTACAATCGCAACCTTAATAGGTTCTCATCTTATGGAACCTAGTGGGCTAGGTCGAACCTACCTAACCCACATCAGTCCATTCCTTCACCAAACTATAACCCACCCCAATAAACCTAGCCCAATTCTAAATCCTATAACCCACCACAACCCACCCAACCCACATCAGATTTTAATAAACCACCTATCCAATGCCAAATATACTGGAAGTGGGGTCATATTGTAGTCCATTACTGTTTTAGATATTTCAAGCCCTAGAATAGCACACTGGGCCTCTTCTAATTTTATTTCCCTTAACACTACCTTTTCGGCTATAGGCAATTATGACCTTAAAGACATTTAGCCTTTTCACTCAAATGACACTATTATATGGTTACCCAACACTAGTGCTACTGACCATATGATGCCTAACCCTCATATTGTGGGCTCTATAACTCCGTATGATGGTTTCAACTAAGTGATTACTGGTAGTGATAACACTCTTCATATTTCCTCCACCAGTCTTGTTACATTCCTTACATAAATTCATCCACTTTGTTTTTGTAATGTTTTAGTAGTTCTACATCTCACTGCCAATTTGTTATCTGTTGCTAAATTTATTAATATGTCCCATTGAATTTAATCTCTTTCGTTGTGTAGTCAAGGATATTCAAACCAAGATATAACTTCTCGTGGGTTCCATTCACAATAATCTCTATCCAATGAAGACTCCACTACACTTCTATAATCATGTTGCTTACACAGTCGCTCCGGCTTCACTCAATCTTTGACATCAATGTCTTGTTCATTCGTGTCATTTTACACTTTTTAAGTTATCTAGGTCTTTAAGTATTAATTTAAATGTCATAACTCCTTGTACTTTTTGTTTTCAAGGAAAAAGTGTTCGTCTTCCCTTTCTACATTCTTTTGGTCTTTCTACCACCCATTTATAA
Source organism: Erythroxylum incrassatum (assembly GCA_026546855.1). Classification (NCBI taxonomy): domain Eukaryota; kingdom Viridiplantae; phylum Streptophyta; class Magnoliopsida; order Malpighiales; family Erythroxylaceae; genus Erythroxylum; species Erythroxylum incrassatum. The sequence continues at coordinate 3,578,621 of JANVCL010000213.1, read as the reverse complement.
CTTATTCACTGTAATATTTGTGGACCTTCCCCATCTTATTCATTTTATGGTTATTGTTATCTTATTCTTTTCATCGATGACTTTTGTAGATATACTTGGATTTTCCCTCTTATTCACAAATCTCATGCTCTGCATATTTTTCAAACTTTCAAAACCACAACTGAAAAATTAGTCTCCACCCACATCATACAGTTTCAATGCGATAAAGCCTTTGAACTCATCAAAGTTGCCTTTGCCTAATGCCTTACCAATAATGGTATCACTTACCACATTTTTTGTCCTTACACTATCAAAAAAATGGTCTTGCTTAACGAAAAATTCATCGTATCTCTAAAATAGGTCTCACGCTTCTTATTCATATCTCTCTTCCTAAAGTCTTCTAGTTTGAGGCTTTCCCCATTGTTGTCTACCTTATCAAGCTCTCCCCCACTCTTATCCTCAATAACAACTTCCCTCATAAATTAATATTCCCCACCCCACTAAATCTCTCTAATTTACGAGTTTTTGAATGTCCTTGCTTTCATTTTTTTTTGGTTCCACTCTCCCTGATAAACTCACATCCAAATACATTCTATATGTCTTGCTTGACTACTATTCTTAGTATAAAGGCTATCACTGCTTTGATCCTCAAATATCCAAAATTTATATTTCTCACCATGTTCTTTTCCTTGAACATGATTTTCTTTATACTCACTCTCCACCCACGTTGTCTATATCCTCACCCACCACTCTTTGTTAACTTCACTTACCTTTCACTCTACTCCCTCCATCTCCTTTACCACTAAACTCTATACCCCCCTCCACCACCTCACTAAATATAATCTTTCCATCCAATCAATGTTGCGAATACCGTATCGACCTTGATACCGGATTAGGTTTTGGTATAGTACTGTACTGATACTGGTCAATACTAGATACCATTTTGGATAATTTTTAAAATTTATAAAAGTATTTTTTTTAAATTACAAAATAGTCCATTGTTATATTGTATAGTTGTACTGTATACTTTATAATTTTACATTAACCCTATCTCCAAAAATTATAATAATAAATAATAATTATAATTAATATGAAATAAAAATAATTTTCAAATATTTCACATATAAATAATAACTACAATTAATATGAAAAAAGACAATCATCATCATACAAATATAAAATTAAGAACAATACAAATTATTAAAAATATTACAATGTCATCATATATTAAATAATAATTACATCAAAACATTCAATACAAAAAACAAAAAATATCTTTGACTCACAAACTATTACAATTTACGACAAGAGTTCGTGAAGAGGAAACAACTAAGTAAATGTAAAATTTGAAACAACAAATATTTACAGTTACATTATATATATAGAATTTAACATATACATCAAATATAAGTAAAATTAAAAGAAGAGGAAAAATAAAATCTTAGAACTTCTTTCAATCATTTACGGGAGGATACCCACTGTAACTGCATTGACCTCAGTTATTATTTGGTACAAAATGTTCATCATTAAGAGGAGCTTCATCATCATCATCATTCAAATTCAATGCACCAAATGACATATCAATGCTTTCCTATCCAAAATTATCTTCCAAGTCATCCACATCTACCAAACTTGATTCCTTAAAAATCCAATCCGCCAGAAGATCGATATTATCAATGGAATTTGGATCTGTTGAACTACTTGTGCTATTAAGAGTCATAGTAAACAATAAAATTTAATTATTATAAAATTATAAGAAATTATATCAAAATTAATAATGATAATAACATACCTTTTCCGAAGCTTTAAATTGTAACGAACGAATACCAAGTCATTCAATCTCTTATGCTACAATTTATTCCTTTTCTTAGAACGGATGAATTCAAATGTACTCTAGATTCGTTCACAGCATGTTGTACTCACACATTGACTTAAAATCTAAATTGCAAACCTTTATAATTCTAGAACACCACTTCCAAATTGATCTCACCAAGAAACTGTAAGTTATAAGATAACAAAAGTAGTGTTATCAATAAAATAAAGTGATAATTAATTTTCAACAAATAAGAAAAAGGAAACAACTAATACCTAGAGAAAGTTTTGCTTTTTGTCGAATAGCAATCGGCAATCCAAATCCCCAAAAAACATATTATAAAGCTTCATTTGTGAGCTCAAGAGATCATGCATCATTTCATGGCCAACAATTATTGTAAAATTCCTCTACTAACTTCAACTTTCTTTGTAAAATTCAGTTTGAAATATATACTAAGATTAAAAAAACGCCCCAACTGTAAACAACAGAGAAGAAAGTTGTCTTTTTCATCTCTCATTGATAATTGCAAGATACAGTGTGTACAAAGAAGGCCTATGTTTCAAATTGGCATTGATTTCTTCCTTCGCCCTCTCTATTGCATCCAAAAAATAACCCATTATTAGCTTTTGTTTACTATAAGCTAAGCAAAACAACCTTATCAAAGGCTCACAAACTTAAATAACAAATTGACATTGAGACTAAAATTCTCTATCTTTAGTATAATGATGGAAATCTCTAATCCAGCATTAGACCTGACATGCTGAGATACAACTCACTTATCACTTATAAACATTTGTCTTAACACTTTCTTCTTCGAAACAAAAGACTAAAGTGATAAGAAATTTGTTGCAAATCTTATCACACCAGAACGACACAAATTGTTACAATTGGCAAATTCCTTTCTCATTAAATTCAACACTCATGCACGATTATAGATGAACTTAGTCGCCTTTTTAGTTTTCTGCATAGTCTCATCAATAATAGGAAAATACCTAGTATATGTTATATTCTCCAGCATTAGGTCAATGCAATATGTAGCACAAGGAGTTCGAAAAAGAGAAATATATTTATTATGAACCTTCTTCCTGTTGCTTTATAAACAAAACCATTGTCAGTAATGAACTGAATAATATTTTATAGCCCTACTTCAAGCACAACTTTATTGAATATCTCAAATAAAGTATCAGTATTTTTAAAAAGGCCAAATGCACCAATAAACTTCAAAAACATTGAGTCATTTACAAAATAAACCAAAAAATGAATAATAAGCTTTTGTCTCCTATTTGTCCAACTATCACATATGATTGAACACGCATAAGTAGCCCGATTCACTCTTCTTTTTGCCAAATAACTTTTAATTTTAGAAACTGAGCAACTCAAAAGATTACCTCTTAAGTCATTAATCAAAGGAGCTTTGTATCTCAAACCAAAAGAAGCTTAGCATCCACCATAGGTTGATAATAGTAAGACTGGGAAGTATTGAATGATAAACTTGTATCATACCACCATCTAGTTACTGTCATATCTACATTGTGAGTTACATCTCTTGATTACATAGTATAACGAATTAAAAGTTGAGCTCCTGTTTGTCACATCGGGTCCAGCTATAATATTCACTTCTTCCTGCGCCTGGGATGGAACACTGTCACTACCACCTTCAACATTTTCACAATCATCACGAAAACTAACAAATAAACTTACACTACCAATTTCATAGTTCAATCTCTCCCTTTTATCTTTCTCGTGTTAGTATTCTCTAAGAAAAGTTTTCATTTATCACTTTACATCATGACTTACTTTTTTACAAGCTTTTACATCTCCTTTAACCCTAGTTAAATGCTTATTTAATCGAATGATTCTTCAACCTTTCAAATGCTTGTTACAAAACAAGCAAATTGTATTATACTTGGGACCAATACAGTGTGAGCCCAAGCTGGATCATTGTATTTTCCTGAAGCAGTTTGATCAAGAGTGCTTGAACTTCCTTCCATTTATTTTTAATAATAAATGAACATATTAGTTTTGTAAGAAATTAATCCTTTAGTAGTTTCATCAAAAAATTTAGCAATGTTAAGTCCTTCATGAGGCAATGCAGCATAAATAATGTCTTTATATTCAGCCTAAAGAAGTAAAGGTTTATGAAACTAGAATAAAATTCAGAAATATAGAGACTTCCATATTGGAGAGTGGTAAACTCGTGCTAAATTTAAAATCGACGTACAATGTTATGCTTTGTAATCTTAAAGGTTCAAAGATTTAAGATGATGACTCAACGAATCCAAAAATTCAAGCCATAACTTGAACATCCTTAACTTCACTTAACATGTTCATCTTTATTCTTGTTTTTACAAGAATAGGATTATTGTCATCGACATATCTTTATAAATCCTTGCCTTTAATAAATATCTTGAAATGGAATGCATAAGCTGAGTAATTTTTTTCATTAAGATGAACTAAGAAACTGTCACACTTATCCAAAGACATGATGCCAAGGTACTATAGATGGGATAAAAATGGATTAATAAGAAAATAAGAATTTGAATATGTAAAGACTATGAGATATTGAGATAAATTAGTTTTGGGATAAATAAAGGTGAAACTAGAGTTGAGATGGACAAAAGACTAAACAAAAATGAGATTAGACAAAGTTTTTGATATTATGACAACTTAGAGATATTCTAAAAAATATGTGGCCAGAAATATTCATGATTGGATTTTACCTTTTTTGTTAATTTATTATACAATTACAATGATAAAATTTTATACTCAATTAATTATTTACCCAATAACCAAATATCATTACACTAATTTTAAGAACATGTCAATTAATTATTTACTTTAAAGTCTTTACATTATTGATTTTAATTTAAGTTCAAACTTTCAACTTTCTAACTTTAAATTCATGCATACCATGCATTTCAATCATCCAAAAGCTTAAGATAAATCCCACATTAACCAAACCATAACCAATAAACCAAACCAAATATAAACCAAAACAAAATCGTGTTTCATTTCATTTAACTCCAATCCAGTATCCAAAACAACACAAATTACAAATCCAATTCGAAATTTAATACCAACTTCCATCTTCCAACCCATTCACAATCACAAATGCAATTAAGCAGAAAAAATCAATTGAAAACACACCCAAAAAAATTCACAATGTATAGCTTCTTTTGGGTCGGGTTGGGTTTGGATGTGGAAATTTTCTAGATCTATCGATTCCAGATGTGGTGGTCGTAGCAGCGTTGGACGATGGTGGCAAGAGGAGAGTGGAGTGGTGTGGAGAAGAGCTGGGTTGAAGTTGTTCGGTGGTGGCACGATTTCAGTGGAAGAGGGTTGCTAGTGTGATGGTGACATGGAGGAAGTCATGTGTCGTGTGGTGGTCGGTGTTCCTGTTGTCGATGGAGAAGGAGAAGCAGTCGTCGGAGAGGAGAACGAGAGAGAGAGAATGGAGAGTGCATCGTGTGATGTGAGGGAGAACAGAGGAGGAGAAAGAGAGAGATAAATGAGAGATGAAATGAAACAGATGGGTGTTAAGGCAAGGTGGGGGGAAGGGTTAAGGATAAATTTTTCGTTTTTGTTAATCTGTCCCTCAGATTAATGGAACTTATGGTACCGGCTGGTATATGACCGGTATTTTGAATATCAGCTGGTACCAAATGAAAACACCCAGTACCGACCGGTATTATAAGTGCTAGTACTGTTTCATTTTCAAGCGTACGGAACGATATTTATTACACTACATACAATGGTCATACAGACCCATGATCAAACCCATACTCCTCGATCATTTTTTACTACATTAGTTATTTCATGCTTTTCAAATCTTCTCCTAATCCTACATACTTTACCGAGGAAAATAAAATTCCTCACTGACGTCTGGCTATGCTTGATGAGTTCACTTCTTTCCATTGCAATGATATTTGGACTCTTGTTGCTCCTTCATCATATGCTAATATTGTCGGCCTTAAATGGGTGTTTTGCACCAAACATAATCCTGATGGCCCTAGTCAATGTTATAAAGCTCGTCTAGTTACCAAAGGTTTTCACCAAGCTTCTAGTATTGACTATATTGACACCTTCAGTCATGTTGTTAAACTCACTACCATTCGTTTCATCCTTACCATTACTCTTTATAAAATTTGGTCAATATGCCAACTTGATGTCAATAACGCCTTTCTTCATTGCCATCTTCGTGAACAAGTCTTCATGTCCTAACCTCCTAGTTTTTAAGATCCTAATTATTCTCATCTTGTCTGTCATCTTCACAAAGCTCTGTATGGTCTTAAATAAGCTCCTTGAGCTTGGTTTAATCATCTCAACCAACAACTTCTTGACCTACACTTTACTTCCCCCAAATCTAACCCTTCTCTCTTCATTAATACCACTTCCTCTCAAATCACATTCATCTTAGTTTATTTGGATGATATTTTGGTTATCGCTTCATCTCCACCCTTATCCAAAATCTTTATTCCACTTTCCCTATTAAGGACTTGGGCCTGCTATATCATTTTCTTAGTCTTGAAGCCACTTCCGCATCCATCGATATTCTTCTTACCCAAACTAAATACACCAATGATTTTCTTCTTCAGACAGGTTTTGATCATTCCAAACATGTTCACACTCTAATTACTTCATCGCTTCCTCTATCCAAAAATCATGGCATACCCCTTTCTGACCCCTCTAAGTACTAAAGTACTATTTGTGCTCTTCAATATCTCTACCTTACTCCCCCTAACATTCAATTTGTTATGAATAAGGTCTTCTAGTTTTTATATTACCCCACTGATGTGCATTGGATTACAGTTAAATAGATTCTCTATTATCTTCACTCCACATCATCTCACGACATTCACTTTCTCAGGTCCTCCTCACTTTAATGAGATGCCTATTGTGATGCTAATTGGGTTGGTTGTCTTGATAATTGTCACTATATTTCTGGATATTGCATCTATCTTGGGCCTAATTTAACTTGATGTGCTAAGAAAAAGCATATTATTACCAGATCTAGTACTGAAACAGAATATCGAAGCATTACTCTAAATATAGCAAAACTTTGTTGTATCACTTCTTTTCTGGGAGAAATTGGTTTCTCCAATTTTACACCCACTTTCTAGTGTGATAATCTTGGTGCTATATTCCTTACTTCTAATCTGATCAATCATGCTCGCGCTAAGCACATTAAAATGGATATACATTTTGTTCTTGACTTGGTGGCGAACAAATCACTCTTAATTAGACACATCGCATTTGCTCTTCAAATTGCTGATGTTATGACGAAGTCTTTATCCTCTTCAGCATTCTAACATCTTCGTAACAAGCTCGCGATTGCTACCTATCTTGAGCTTGAGAGGGGCTGAGAAAGTTTGATTTCCATGTATCTTAACTATTCAATCTTTGTAAATAAGCTTAGATCAAAATAAATCAAATTATTACTTATAGTATAATCTGTAAATCTTTTTCTAATTCTGTTTTTACTTATATATAAAGGCTCATAGGCTTTTCACAAAATACAATGAAAAATAACCACATTTTTTCAAACTGTGTTTACTTTATCAAAGACCAAAGGAAATAAATAAATAAGCTATATATGTAATCGAATGTCATAGCTTGTAGCGGTAAATGCAAAGACTGAAGAAGTTCACAACCTTAATGCCCTCTTCTTTTATATACACTTGAACTGTGGTAGTGGTAAGTGCAGGCAATAAGCTAGGTCCTTTTTCTTTTTTGGGTTTCCTTTCTTATTTCTGTTGGCTTGTACGAGGTCAAGATGTAATTTACAATGTTATTAAGTGAGACATAATTTCAATTTGGTGGCCTTTTTATACTCAATTTATGTTGTTGGACCATATGAGATGGAGTTTAATATTTTTCAATATACATTATTTCATTTAAAAGAAACATTAATTTTGGATATAAAACATCTACTATTATATCTAGTAAATTGCAACAAATTGAGGAAAAGTTAGCTCATGCATTACTTCTACATATGCAGAATAATGTCTTGGAATCATTCTTATTTCCTTGATGCCACTACTCGTTACCAGATTCTGCATATCCAGTTTCTATCAAGTCCAGTAGTTCTCTGGAGATGTACATTTTATATTCTCTCTTTCTTTTTAAATCAATCTAGCTTTAATACCATAGTTGAAGCACATAGTAGACGAAGAAATGTCTTGGGAACGAGAGAGAGACTTTCTAAGGAAGAAACACAGTCTTCTTTTTTTTTTTCCTTATTAATTACACAACTAGCCTTTTAAAGGCTGGCGCGAACATTCTTGATGAAATTCAGCTAAGTACTCGTAACCTATTCATATGACTTTACTTTCATCTAGACAAAACTAAATTATACAAGTATACAACAGTAAGTAGAGAAAGTGAAGCTAATCCCGCCAATTACGTTTATTCAATGTTGGAAGTCGTTTTCGATAGGATCATTTGGAAATGTATTTAATAAGACCTGGAATGTGGGTGATCAAGAAGTAATCTTCCCAATCAATGCACTTGGAGTCGAAGTAGAACACATCGGTCTCCTCACCGTTTTGTCTAGCAGCCACCCGCAACTTCTCAGTGTTCAC
>JANVCL010000213.1:3548016-3558455 GCA_026546855.1 Erythroxylum incrassatum | reverse complement strand
GATTTGTGAAATTGGTACTCAAATATTGATGGAATTGTTTGTTAAATGATCACAGATGGTTTTCAATGCCAAAGAGACGAAAATGGATCAAAAAGAAGAAAAATATGGCAAGAAATCTAAAATTTTCATATTGGTCGAAATTCAAAGATTAGGCGTGGGCACGCCTAAGGTCAGAATCCTAAATCTGTAGATTTTCCAGAAGTTGTTCCCAATTGAAACACAATCGCCCAAGATCTTTTGGACTTCTTTTCAAGAAGTCTTCAACCGAAATTAGAAGACTACTTGATCTAGACAAAAGGAAGACAAGATAAAGGAGAGATTGACATCAAATAGGAGATGGATTGTGGTTGCCGCATATATTTATGTATTAGGGTAAAGGAGGAGGTTAGTACATCGTAGGTTTAGGTTTGGGTTAGGTCTTTTGGATGCTGCACTTTTCTTTCATTCTTATTTTACATTTTCTGCCTAGGATCAATTAGGAATTTTCATAAAAGACCTGTTATGGAGACAATTCCTTTTGCTAGTTTCTTTGATTTCAATTCAAGTATGATTAACTAATTTTCTTATCTTGGTTGAGGGATCCATATTACATGTTTTTATGGTGAGATTTTCTTGATACTTTTTATGATTATTGATGAACATTGAATATCTTTAGATCTATTATTTCTAATTGGATTTGTTGGTTTTTAGGAGCGCTACTAGAGATTAATTGATTCAACCGCTAGGTTAACGAAATATGACATTCAATTTCGGTAATCATAAGTAGCAATTAGGATTAACCTCTCTATGTTAGAGTCAGAAAATTCTAAGAAGATATTCGCTTGATTGATTGCATGTCGTACATGTTTATCACTTGTCATTGGTTCTTGATTCTTAATGCTATTATTCAATTTACCTATGATTGTATCTAGGTTGTTGTTTAATAAGATTGTTAGGATACATGTTTCTAGTCATTACACTTAAAAGAAACTTCTCCCAATGAATGTTTATTAATGATTGCAATTTTATATCGAGGATCCATAATAGCATGATAATATCAGTGAACCGAAACTAAGGTATTTTTCCTATTGAATTTTCAAATTTAATTATTGTTTCAATTTGCGATTTTTTTCCCTTTGATTTTTATTGTTATTGCCATGACAAAACCCCCCTCTTTATTATTTGTCCCGTTTGAACTAGCTAACCTTTACCGTTAAAAATTCCTCGTGAGAACGATATCCGCTTATCGCTACTACATTAATTTGTTTTGAAGGAAGTGATTTCTTTTTATATTTGGTTGCAGGCGACAGCATCACCAATCAATTTTGATTTGCTTCACCAAAATGAGGAATATTAATGAAACGTGTGTTCCAAAAGCATAGGAAGTTAAGGGAAAAGCATGTTGTTAAGCAAAAAGCATGTTGTTGTATTGATTCTATACTTTTAATATTGGGAGAACCAAAGCATTTTGGTTATTGTATACATTGAACACACTAGATATAAGATTGGAGACCTCTAAGAAGGATTAGTTTTTGTTATAAACATCTTTTCATAGTTAAAAGTCTTTCTACAAACGAGTATTCAATGCTCATGACATTTTATAATTCCACACTAATCATTTAAGCAAAACTTAAGTAAAGAGAGGCTTGGAAGTTGCATAAAGTTTTTGTGAGTTTGAATGAAAAGCAGTACTTGTGCCTTGAGAAAAGATTTATTGTCACTCTTGAGGTGTAGGAACTAATGTATTTTATAGAAGAGGCCACTCAACTTGATCATATAAGTTTTTTTGTTTTATTTTTCTAATGTATTTTATAGAAGAGGCCACTCAACTTGATCATATAAGTTTTTTTGTTTTATTTTTTGTATTATGAGAGTTAGTACAACTAAAAGTTTCTTGATCATACACTAACCAACAAAGTGAAATTCCACGAGGTGGAAGGATGAATAAACTCATAATAGAATTTGGCAAGCCACAGTCTTGGCTTTCTCTATACATTACCAATGTAATATATGAGCCAGTACCTCTACAACATTGCTAGTTGAGCAATTCTTACAACCATTATTTACAACGTGAATTTCAAGTCTTGACATTGATTTTGATTATTAATGTTGTCTAGTATACTAAACAATGGGGTGTGGTTTTTAAGGTTTACATCTTACAAAATTTTTATTATGTAAACAGTAACAGTAAATGACATTCTCTGTGTTCAAATTTCCATGGAATCATCTTGTATATTCAATGTAACCATTCTGTGTAATCGCAATGTTCCACGTAGTGATGCGATTCTTATTAATAAAGTGATTGGCACCTATAATTGAAATGAGGCATCAACCAAAAAAGAAACCATTCGGTTTATCAAAAGAAGGATCATAAAAGACATCAAGGCAAACACAAAGATCATCAATTGTAAGGATTCTTGCCATATTTTAATCTAAAACATCAATCGTTTAACATAAGTTCCCTAGTTTTACAACTTCTGTTACATTAAGGGTCATTTTGAGTTTTGTAAGAATCCATAATGAGAGTCAACAAGAAGAGTAGGAATAATAGCAAAAGTTCTCACCTTGACTTTTACGGACTTTAATAACTTTACTATTTGGAATAGCAAACCCTCGGCCATGGAGTTCAGGAGCATTTTCGTCAAGCTATCACTTAAAATCAATACAATTCTATCAAGAAAATGCCAAACAACATACTGGACCAAAAAAAGGAAAAAAATAAATATATCACAAGTATAAAACAAATACCTCATGAATCAAAAATGGAAATAACTTCGTAATCAAACATCTTTCGTGAGATGAATCTACAAGTAAAACTCAATGTTATATGAACATGCAAAAAAGAAAATTAAAGAAAAGTGAAGCAGATAAGCAAAAAAGAAGGCTAACCACCAAAGATGAGGGCTTTAGTTGAAAATGCATATCTTGACAATTGGTGAAGTGAACATTTATGCCAAAGAACTGGAAAGTGAATTAGCAAGAGAGATTAGAGTGATTGGTAGTGATGATGCATGCAAGAGGCAAGACACCATATTGGAGAACCCCTTTTGCTAAGTTTATGAGAGAAACTGGGTGAACATTTGGGGATTTAGGGTTCTAAGTAAAAATAAAAAGTAATTTTATTTTTTCTTTTATAAAAATCCACGTGCGTTTTTTACGTGGCATTTGAAATCTATCTCGCCTCTCCAAATCAACTTAACAACGCTTGTTTGACACTGTCAGATTTCTGTCGAAAATAGTCTAATATTGAGCAGACTCGATAACATTTAGACCTTAATTGAGCAGGTTAAAATATTTAGCCCTAAATTGATCAAACCTAAAAAAGTTTGGCCCAAATTTGGGCATTTAGCCATAACTTCATTTTGTTTGAAACTTTAAGATATCCTTCTTTAATTTTTTTTTTCAATCTCACCCTTCAATTTAAAATAACGTTTTAGTTATGCATTAAAAAATTCTTTACGTTTGATTTTAAGAGTTCTATTATCCAATGAATTAAAAACTCAATTGGTTTGATCGATTCAACCGTAAAAATCTTGAATCGTTCAACTTTTTGAGTTAGTTTTCAACTTTTTAGTTCGATTTATCTTAATAATTCTTGTTGTTAAAAACCAATAAATTTATTAATTAATCGATCACTTTTTGTAAATTAATAAATTCTTATAAATTAAAATAAATCAATTAGTTTTTATTTAATAATCTCTTTTTTAATTAACTTCAAATTATTCGATAGATAAGGACAATCTCTTTTAATTATATTTCAAATTCTTTACTTTTATTTAATCTTTAATCAATTTTATAATTGTCTAATACCGGTTGAACTTTTTAAATCTTAAAAAAAATTATCTTATCAATTCAACTCCTAATCCAATTTTTAAAACATTGTTATTATCAATATATAAAGGAATTCACGTAGATACAATACTAAATAGGTGAATTTGATTTACAAACCTTATTGGTCCGATCAATTTAAATGAAGGCCTTGAACAGAATATTGAAAGAACAGGTTCATGGTTGGTTCCCAAAAGAATGAGAACTGGAATCATTACTTTGTTTTGTGATGATAGAGTCGTGAACTTTTGATTGTTTTAAATGTACCAAACAATTTGAATTTTTCGTTAATTACATTGGCTAGAATTCTAGGAATACTATGCATAACAATCTAATGATCTATTACAAAATAAAGCTAAAAATATTAATATTTTTACAAATTAGTATTACTCTTTGTGACAAAATTTGGCATAAAGACTAATTCTGATCAACTATTAAAAGAATTAGAGTTTTGCTATTGTATAAAAATTTAAAATATGCAATATGCCATAACAACAAAATTAACGAATACAAAACAGATATACAGGGCAAGAGCAATACAAATGCTTTCCATATATATAATTCGTCATCGAGCAATCAATCACAAACTTCATAACGTTGCTTTCTCCTTTCAACTCTAGTTGGCTTCCTTTTGCGAGGGCAAACAAATTTAGACGAACTATTTATACAATTGCATGGATATAGTCCTTAAACATGTGAAAGCAAATATAATCACTCTTACATATATGAATAAATGACACCAATTCAATAGCTCTAAGAAACAAATCACTTGTTCCCTTAGTTATTCATAAATTCCGTCACTTGAAAACGTATTTAACCACTCCAGGAATGTGGACGTTCACGAAGTAATCTTCCCAATCAATGCACTTAGGATCGAAGTAGAACACATCAGTCTCTACTCCATTTTCTCTTGCAGCAATCCGTAACTTCTCGGTGTTCATGTCATCAAAACTGCATTGCAAAGGAGACTCTTATGGGCATGAAAACAAAAGCACAAGATTTAGCTATAGAAGTGTGACTCTTAAGTAGAATATACATACACTCCCTGGAAGAACAAGTATGGTCTATAAAGTTCCACCAAACGCATCACGTACTTGATCTTTCGATTGAGATCACTATACACCCCTTCAAAATAATGGCAAAATGCTGTGTTTGCCAATTCTAGTCCCTGTATTGAGAATTAAATGTTAATTGGAAGAATGAGAAACAATTAATATTGAAAACTTCGTATATATTGATAAATAAATACGAAACCTTTAGAAAAAACAAGTAGCGAACTGCCATGTATCTCCGAAAACTATCCATGCTGCTCAACACTCTAATCTTGCGGACCTTCACTGGCTTCCCATCCTTGCCAATCCATGGCTTCTTGCTGAAGTAACGGAACCCGAAATCCTGAAGACTAGAGTACGTGAGAGGATTTCTTACTGAAGATCCCACTTGATAAATTTCGTAAGATGGTTGATTAGCGTGAGCAGTCATGGCCACAATAATTGAATTCACCACCATGTCAGCTGGTATCTGTACGTTCAGACAAACACACACCTGATTTTCAATTTCTTAAGGATATGCTCTTGCAAAAGCATTAGAAAGCTGTTTTATATTTATAAATCTTAGGCAATAAAAAAGACGAAGAATTCTGTTTATCTTACTGCATCTATAATCGTATTAACGTCACCAAGAAGGCATGTCAGTCTGCCTTTTCCATATCCCACAGCTATGGCATCTATTGTCCTGAAACCGAACCAAAAACAATTTTAAATGGTTTCTTTGCTGATAAGCCACTAGAGATAACAAATTGTTACATATCGTACCTTGCACCTTCAGCCCAACCAGGAAATGGTTCTTTGTAGGTACTAGTGACAATGGTGGGTCGAATTATGACCACTGGCATTTCTTCCTTCAATTGTCCCACAAGCATCTCTCCCATTGCTTTTGTAAATACATATGTATTTGGCCATCCATAAAACTTCGCTCTGCCATTATCGTCATTCATGGACATTAATATATTAGAAGTATGCCATACTATAAATTCAATCATTAAACATTTTGTTTTTTTGTTTTGTTCATCTTTCTCTTTTTCTTTTCTTGTCATTCGATTAGATTCTGCCTCTTATGACTCTGGTTCTTCCTCACAATACAAAAGCCATGTAATATTTAAGAAAAAGGCCAACTTCAACATGAACTATATGTCGGCCCTTGTAGAGATAAATTTGGACATGTACCAGCATAAGTAATTATTGTTGATTTCAATTTTATGCAATGCGGCTGTCCAAAATTATATAACATTTTTCTCATAAATTTGAAGAAACAAGTTTCAGAGTTTTGTTATAAAATAAAATAAGAACATAACATATCCAATAAAATCAAATTCTCCACATATGATAATATTCTAATATAGTTCTTTTATTAATAACTATATATAACTGTTTTACTTAATTTTAGAGTGATTCATACTAACGTATTAATGTGTTTATCAATATGTAGATAATAATGAAAAAGTGATCTCTTCCCTTGTGCTGGGAATGGGAAGTTACAGCTGAAATTCTCGTCCTCCTTATTCTGGTTCTACTCGATTTCTTTTTGCTAAATCATCTATTTATGGAGACACATAAATAAATAATTTAGATAAAAAAGAATAAAATAGGGCAGAATAAAGGGGAAGAAGATCACACCTCGACAAGTCATGCTCTTGCAAAATGCAAAGTACAAAAAGGCATTTAAAGACTACTGACAATAGAAAATGAGTTTTAGACCAAAAGAACACTTGGCCTCGTCACTTTCCCATATTGTCAGGGACCACCCAGGAATGTGACCTGAAGTTCTTGTGTCGTCTTTTTTTTTTTAATTTCTCAAAAGACTAACACATATTAATTGTATTATCAAGACGATTTCGAGTTAAATACATACAATTCACTGATTCGATAATATAGATGGTTATATCATTTTATTACAAAATGATGGCAACTAGACCAGACACTTGTGGTTTTTATAAATATCATATTTTGGTCAGTGTTCCATAAAATATTTTGGTCGGGTTGTACAGTTGAATGTCCCTGTCAAATCTTTTATATTCGCTAACCTAACAAGTACCTTCCTAGTGTGGAAATAAGTATTTCTGGTTTTTCAACGTCGTGAAGTTCATACTTTTCCAAGGCCAGGCTTTGAGATTGATTGAATAGTCCACCTTTCCTCCGCCTGCCTTCAATAACTAATTAAAAGGAATTATAAAAATATGGATTTTTTTTAAGGGGTAAATATGGACTTTTTATTAAAATTTTAATAATAAACAACCTAATTATTATGTAATTAGTCTTTTCACTTTTGTCACTAATTGATTGTAATTAGTCTTTTCACTTTTGTCACTAATTGAATATCTCGGCACTAATAACAATAAATGTCTGGCGACTAGGTAGAGAGGCTGGGGTCACCATCGAAATGGCACATGGGAAATGTCTTGCCTTTGTCTATAACTCGAGGAAATGTGTGAAATCCCAAAAGACTTGTATTTTTGGTTAATAGAGGAAATTTTCAACCTTATGATAGAGCACAGCCTACTCTTGTCACGTCTCAGCTTTTAAAAACTAAAATATTTACTCTTCCAGTAGCCAAAAGTGGGATTAAAATATTAACGGTTATCTACTATATAATAATTTCCTTGTACTTTAGAAACGGCCGCTTTCTTAGTTAAAGATAAGATAAGGATATGTGTTAGAACCCTTTAGATCTCGCATATTAACAAAAGTTCTATGTGAGTGTTGTTTTTGTACTGGTCAAGAACTTACCTGTCAATGCCCAAATCTCTCATGATCTCTTTGATCTCTTCACCCTTGGCTCCTGTTGCTTGGATTTGATCCAATTTTGCATCAATCAGCCTCTTCTCTTCCTCGATGTCTAGTCCGGTGACACCGTTAAGTGTCTCCCCCATTTGATATGGAGTCTCTAGTATCAACCCTGCCTTCTCTCCAGCAACATAGGCTGAAAATTAAACCACAGATCTAGCCCTTAATTACAAATATTTTGTTACAAAATCCAAATTTGGAGACGAATCTAGAATGTAAACAGGTGGCTATATTATCATTAAACAAGGAAAAAAAGTGATGTTAAATTATACCAGTGGACACGTGAACGAAACTCTTTAGTTTCACACACTTCTTGGCAACGCACAAGACATGCTTGGCTCCCAGTGTGTTAATTCCAAGTGCAACATCGTATCTGCAAGTTTAATATTTTCCTGTAAAGTGAAGATCCCAAGAAAATAAACAAATGGGTTGTTGTCCCTTGTCGAAAACCTACCTTTCGTCAAAGTTGGTGGTGGCAGCTAAATTTACAACGACATCTAATTCATTCCACATCACCTCCCTTAGGTTTGAATCCTCCACTCCCAAATCATCATCGCGAGAGATGTCTCCAGGTACAAGAACTGTCTTCTCAGACATGAATGAATTCAGATTTGCACCTAATTTCTCTTTCAGAAGTCTAAATAAGTCCTTCCCGATAACCTACGATCACGGGTTAATCACCAAATAGATAATTTTGGTCAAAATTAATTTGCGTTTTACTATGTCCCTAATTTACCTTTTCCTATTTCAATATGTTTTTCCAGTGGTGTAAAACCACATTTACCGTTCAGAGCAAGACAGTTGCTTGAACAAGGATCATATGATATAAGTTCTTAACTTGAGGAATTCCAATATTTTTCAGGCATAAAATGATGGATGAAAGGAGCAAGGAAGGAAAATAAAGATGAGAAGAATTTTGGGGATGAAGTGTCCCTTCATTGAGCTTTTGTTTTCTTCTCTACCCTTTTGTACAAAGTTCGTTTCACTCTATAACATAGACATGTACCTCATTCTGAAAGCGTTGGGAGGCAGATTTAGAATCAGCAGCTCTTAAAAGAAGATATATCTTCTTCACTTTTGGCTGCATTCTCAATATCTTCTCCAGGAAAACTGCATTGCGAAAAGGAGGAGTGAGTGTGCAATCACTAGAAACTTACTATTACAAGAGCAAATAATTAAAAGCGAGCGTACTCTTCGCTAGAAACCCAGTTGCACCAGTGACCAAAATGGTCTTGTTCTCAAGAAACTGAAGAACACTCCCAATTTCCATTGCAAAAGCCAATGACAGAGAGAGAGAGGATAATGGCAGTAACACTACACTCTGAGAAGTGAGAACCTGTCTTCAGATGAGATGAAGCGAAAGAAAAAGAGCTTCAAAATTGTTAATGCTACAAGATAGTCACGTACTAGCATTACATATATAGAAGTTGAGGGGTATAGCCTTTATAAAGAGGTGGAGTACACGCAAGGCACATGTGGTGTTCTTCGTAGTACAGTGTAGGTAAGGTTGCTAACAACAGTCTACCAAGGCAGAAAAAAAATCATTATAATTATTCATGAAACTAACCATTCAATCACTTTTCTTGGATGTATTATACCCATTTCGATTGAGGTGTCACCAACACAACTCGATGACCAGGTAACATACATTTACAACAATCTTACGAAAACAGAAACAAGTAATGGTCTTTCTTCAGCTCCTATCCTAGTCTGACCAACCAACCACTTGCATTTAGACTGCGTGTGCAAACACGGTATAGATGCTCGTGACATGTTCTTCCCTTAAAGAAAAAACTATATTTTTACTTTGAAACAAGAAAATAGACTTTCCGATTCCTCTCCTACGAAACTAGCAATTCTTGGCACGTAGTGACCCTGACTTCCGTTAACTGGTTAATGCAATGTCCACGGAATATGTGAAGTGCGCCTTTGAAATGCCAAATGGAGTAAACGGCCACAAGTCAACTCTCAATTATTAATTAATTAGAACTAATTAGGTGACCAATAGTTGTTAATGATAATTATTTTTATTTAGTAAAAATAATAAATTTTAATATTTATATTAGTGATGGAATCACCACATAATATCTACCAAACTTTTTCTTAATTAATAATGTATCATTATAACTGCATTAATTAATTTTAGTTATTAATTAATATATTCATTAATTTTAATAACAAAAATGTAACTTTACTATGTTGGTAATTAAAAAGTTTTTTTAAATAAAACAAAAACAAAAATAGAAGTGATACCACAGAGCTTCCCAATATTCATAACTTATTTAAAAAGTAATATTCCTAATTATGTAAAACAAAATATAGCTGCTTAACTGCTATATTAAGAAATCGCTGTGAATTAACTGCTTGCCAACACATCCATGAATAAGGACCACACTTCCACATCTAGATCTGCTGTACTCTTTTCTGCTCACATTCATCGTCTTACTTTTCTCTGAACCATTGGGAGTTTGGAACACACGTCTATGGCTTTCAATAGTTAGGGCGTTCTCACGAGTAAGGGAGCGGTTGGTTAGTACGACGGAATGGTAATAGGAATGAGAATGAATATAGTGAAAAATGGGAATGAATATTATCATTATAATTATGATGGTTGGTTAAGAGAAAGGAATGATTACCATTATCATTGATAGTGGTTGATTTGTAAAAAATAATGTAATTAATTAATTACAATATATCAATTAATTATAATATGGTAATTAATTAATTAGAGTATTTTAATTAATCAATGAATTATATTTCAATTAATTATATTGTAACTAATTATTTATT
>JANVCL010000213.1:3536019-3547916 GCA_026546855.1 Erythroxylum incrassatum | reverse complement strand
GAGGATTCCCCCAAAGTGGGATATCAAACCATTACCCCTATAATCATAATCAACAACCAACCACTTACTTTTCATTCCATACCCATTAATCCCTTCTCAAACTCATCAACCAAGCACCCCCTAAGTTGTTATGTTTAATAAATGAGACATGACAGTATTATATCTGCAGGTTACTGAAAACTCAAAAAGATTCTATAATAGGACAATATCAAATTCATTCTCAAATTTGATTAAGAAAATTATTGGACAAATTATATTTTAAATATGAAATTTTACTTAATTTTATAATGCTAATTAAAAATATCAAAAATTTTAATTTATTATAAGTATAAATCATCGACAACTTCTACGATTAATTATATTTATTAATTTTGTTAACGTAAACAGCCACGTAAATTAGGTCATTCTTTTGAAAATTTTTATCGAATTTCAATAAATTAAATTTAATTGTTACTAACATTAATACATGATAATAAGTTTGTTTCTTTTTATTATTTTGTCTCTAATTGGCCAGTATTATTGATAAATTAAAAAAGATGAGACATAGGTGATTCATACATGTTAAAAGGAGACACTTCGATACCCAATGAGAAGATGTGATAAAATATTACTTAAAATGTAAGAGGAGAAAAAAGAGAATTAATAATAACGGAAGAAAAGTGATCAAGAATGATATAATTTTGCTGAAATTTACCAAAGGCATAGCCCGCAATAAAAAACTTTGATGTACTAAGATATGGATAAAGGATCTTATATAGAGAGGTATTTATTGTTCTCTTAAGTCCTGTAAACTTTTTCCTTCAAGTCATTCAATCTTATAGATAGCTTTAATATTTTGATTAAGTAGTACTTCTCTCCAAATTATTTAGCTTAAGTAGTTTTTTACTTAGCCTATTTGCTTTACTATAATAGTTGGTGTGATTTATTCTTATATTTATCTTTTTTTGTCCTAATTTTTATACTTATTTATGTGTTTTATCTTGCACTGTTAATCTTTATCATGTTTTATATATATTGTATTATATAACTTTATATGTTTAGTTATATGTATTTATTGATATTTTATATTATTATTAATTTGCTATAGTGAGTCCATTGGAAACTTCTTCTATATCATATAAAGGTAAAACTGTATATTATTAGACCTTCATAAATCTTACATTTCAACGGGACTTTCACTGGATGTTGTTGTTGTTATTTTATTTCTAATAAAATGTAATAATTTATTTATTTAAAATTTTAAGGTATATATTAACATGAACGAGTCCAATTCATGTGATCACTTCATATCAACAAAATTAAAAGAATTAACCGAATTAATATCTAGGTTATATTTACATCAAATTGAAATTTGTAATATTTAATTAATATTTGTATGCTTTTAACTAGAAAATTTTAAATACAGAGTATAATTTACTCAAGAATTTATATATTTGAGCAGTTCATACTTATGGTTTCAACTTCAAATTGCCAATTCAGACAATTTTCAAATTGACATCATAATTTGTTAAAAAGGAAAAAAAATCATACCTATTTGATGTCCATCATCATGCACACGGCAAGTACATAATCGCTTCCATACAGTTATCGCAGCAATGCATGGCACATAAAATGGACCAGGAATCAATCAAAGGCACAGACCATTGTTAGACTTGAACGCATTAAATTAACATCCAGGAAGCAGACATTTGGTTCAACGAACTGTTTTGGCAAGCATTGGAGGCCATATCGAAGTTCCGTGTGAGAATGTTATGATATGATGGGAGAAGCAGCGAGTAACATGAGTTTGGTGATTACAGATACAATGTTCAGCGAACTCAGTACTGCTTTCAATGCACCGTTTACTCTGATCATACCATGTGCAACGCAGGACTCACTCTGTTCTCTTAGACTCTGCTTCTTCTCAATTAATGTTTATGCAAAGTATGCATGGTCCTCCTTAACTCCCTCCTGCGCCTCTTCAGACTGTGGGTCTTTTTTTCTTTGTCGGCCCTATGACCGTTATTTGATAACTATCACAAACAAAGTAACAAGTAAGCAAATTTTTTATTGTTATAAAAATAATATATTTATTATAATATTAATAATCACCAAGATTTATCAATTTTTGTTCATGTAATTTTTTTAATTTGTTCGCTCTTATAAATTAATGAAGGTAGGGTATTCCCTGACATATTTATCTAATGTACATTTGTTTAAGAGAATGGGTACAAAATAATAAATAGATAATTCACTTTATTATTAGCAATTAATTTATTGAAAGTGTCAAACAAATCTCAAAGTTTAAAACTACCAGTTAAAAAATAAAAATCTAAAATTTCTAATAATAAACTAAAATTTTTACTCGATTAATTACAAAAGCTATTTGACAAGCATTTAAATGAGTAACTTTTTACGAAAAGTTTAAGCGACGCAATGATTCATCTTTCACATGTTTTGAGTGAGGTCGAGAACAACTAGGCAAATGCATTGCTTCATCTTTCGTGTAAATTCAGCTTTCCCTTAAAAAGGGTAAAGCATACGCTAGAGGATCTGAAGGTGATTACAGAATGATCTGCTCGACCACAATTTTGTCAAAAAGGTGGAGGGACTTACTGCATGCACATCTTCCGCGTTACAGCCAATTGTTGGCGGTCCTAGTTGCCCTCTTAGGACTTTAGATTGAAAAGACTGTACATAACTCCTCAGGCATCCCTTCTTCAACTTCTACCTGCTCTACAATTTAGGCTGGCATGAGCAAGACTTCCCTAACTTGCCGCCCATGTCAGTAGGTTGAGACCGAAATTTTGTTTGGATTTTAGTGTTAAATGTTCGTAGAATTGGGATTGAAAGTTAAATATAGATTCAATCTGAAAATATGAGTAAACAGTGATGGGATTTTGTTTGGACCAGTTGAACCTGATTAACTTGTTGGTCTATGATATTATTTATTAGGACTCTAACTAATAAAGTTCACAACATTTTTTAAATCACTTAACTAATGACAAATTATTCACACAATAAAAATAACTGAAAGATAACGAACCAAAATTTTAACATAGAAAAACATTTTTGTATAGAGATAAAAATTATGGAACAAACCGATATTAAAATCTATTAAATCAAATAATATGATACAAATAATAAAGATTTCGGGTTCTCTTGCAAGAGAACTATAACAAATATAGCTCTTTTAAAACTCTCTTAAAAGACTTCTAATATCAACCTTTAAAATTGAGTACAAATTGATATATATATATATAGACACACACATTTACAAATATTATTTCTAAACAAATTCTAAAAATGAAATTTAATAAAATTGTAGCTCATGAAAGATATTTGAACTCTAAAACTCTTCTATCATTACGTGTTTTTGTTTCGTAGGAATTTTGTCTCTCAAACTTAATTTTGAATCTCAACAGTATAAGATTTTATACTGCATACTATTATTCACAACTTCGTTCTTTTGATTTACGAAGAAAGTTAATACTTTCAGAATCCTGATTTAATAGTTTTTGTTAAGCTAGTATCTATAAAATAGGACTTAACCCACAACATGACTATGTTCATTTAAAAGTATTTATTCTTAATTTAGAACATGTACTAAAACTTCACTTGTCCATTTCAAAAAAAAAATCACTTGTCATGGTAAAATAGGAGGATAGGAGGGATAAATGCAATACAACCGAGAGGTAGTGATACATTATTTACAGCAAACTTTCTCTTTAGTTGATACTTTGTCAAGATAAGTTTCTAACTTACTATGAAAGTTTTTAATTGGTAGGCCATTTCTGCTATACTATTATTAATATTAATAAAAAATTCAATTCAAATAATTGTTTTTTCCCTGTTTAAAATAGGTAAATCATATTAATTTAGTAAAGTTTCTTAATAGAATAAGCTCATGTTGAGTTTAATAAAAAATTTATTATATGAATATGATTTGGAGTAATGGACAAGCTTTGAGTTCTCAAATTTTTAGACGGATGCATTAGAGAGACTTTTATTCAATCTCTGGGACGAGTGAGACAAAAAACTTGAAAAAAAGTGTCAAAACCCAACATGTAAAACATGTAAGTGCTCTATACTAAATCTTTTTCAGGCTCGACAAGATCTTTGGGGAGCATGCACGGAGGGTCGTAGGGTCTGCTTAGCTCGACAACGATTGCTAGTTACTCGGGATTCGGGAATATGTTATTTATTGATTGATTTCATATCATTAATGACGATATAGTGGTGATTTTGCTTAACGGTATGGATATTCTGTGAATAATGTGAAAATATTACTTGACGTTACAAAATAAATGGTAATAGCAAACACAACACGCTTTCTGATTTGTAGCAGAATAGAAAACAAAGTATATCTGCGTTTGGAAGACGGGTCTCGACCCGTTTTGGAGTATGTGGATTGTATAAATAGAGCACGTTTAGTGAAACGTTGCATCCTACAAAATTTGGGACTCGCTAAAGGCATATTAGTTGGATGGACGAAACTGCCTGACTAGGTTAAAATTAATTCGGATGGTGCAGTTAAGTACCGATCGAATTTTGCCACTGCAGGTGGATTAATAAGGGATTGTCAAGGGAGTTGGTGTGGCGAGTTTCTACACCACATTAGCAGAGGTTCTCTAATTACAGCAGAATTATGGGGAGTTCACTCGGACCTACACCTTGCATGGACAATGGGATATCATCGAGTGATAGTGGAAGTGGACTCCCTCGAGGTTATAAACATTCTCTCCTTATCCAATATGATTTTTCTTGACGATAAGTTTTTGGTGGCATGTATCCGTGGCCTACTACATCAACCTTGGGAGGTGCAGCTGCAACATGTGAGTCGTGAAGGAAACCAGTGTGACGATTATCTAGCTTCTATTGCAGAGATGTCCAGTCCAAGCCTTCATCTACTGAACGAGCCTTCGATGACGATTGTGGACTTATTTCATCGTGACTAGCATAACGTCCAATGCCATAGAGCCTTGCGTTAGCTAGGGTTTTTGTTGTTTGTTTTCCTTCCTTTGAAGCAAAAAAAAAAGTATATGTGCATTAGTTATAGCAAATCAATTTACATATTTGAACTGGTTAAAAGTAATTTCTCTTTATGATTTTTTGAGAAATACACATATCTCAATACATATTTAATTAAATATGAAATGTAATATTCATCAAGGTTTCTCGCGAGAGGGATGTTTATATATTTAAATTCCAAGTTAAATCATTAATCAATCATATTTAAGTATTCAATTAAATTGAAACATTGGAAGCATGCATATTGTTTATCTCTTAATGTGGTAATTGTAATATAAGAAACTACAAAACCAAATTTTTTTTTTGGTAAATAACTACAAAACCATTTCACCAATACTTGTATTAAGTTGCTTACATGAACATCAAACTATGTTACGAGGAGGGTGAAGTGAATGAGACTCAACAAGGCCAGTGTTTTTTTTTGTCGCTTACTAGGAAAACTTGACAAATACAATACTAGTGTTTCCATTTTACCGTGCCTCCTTAAGTCCTATGAAAATTTAGGTATAGAGATCAATCATAAAAGACGGTGAAAGTTACATATAGATATCAATCATAAAAGACGGGGAAAGTTATATACTTCACAAGCAACATGTGTTCCTCATGTTAACTGCAATTGTCGTAGCTGTTGTATCAGAAAAAGATAGGTTTTGCTTTGTACTCTCCATACGAAATCCGAAAAGGATATATATAGATTGCATGTGATTGCATTCATACTAAGGATATGATCTATCAAATCATTTTAGAATAAGCAGTGACGATGCATTGTACTTAACAAGGCAAGAATTGAAAGACACACTATAAGTTATATTGAAATGTTGCATATCTTTTTATTATCTTCTCAACCCTAGTTAGTGAAGGAATTGAGTTCACATGTTAAAAGCCTATCCAGCCATTTTGAAAGGAAAGGGATGCAAACTTTCGCGTTCTTATTTATGCACAGGTTATAACGTCATGTGCCCAAATCTTATCTAGTGCTAACGAGCCTAACCTAACCACCTAGTCGAGCTTTCACACGAGCTAATTATAAATGTGTTATACTGCTTCATTAAAAATAATTTATCCTTAAGAATAGTTTTGTAATTTAATATTTGAACTTCTTATATATAAATAATTCATCTTCATATTAATATAGAATTTTCAAATAGTATCAAACTTAATTTTGATAATTTTTTTGTGTGCATATATCTTAATTTGTTTGCATATATCTAATTTGTAAAATTTTCACGTTTTAAACATGTATTTTTAATTTACAATTAAAAAATAAGATTTAATAGTAACTTATATATAATAATAATAATCTCATAATTTAATACCTTAAAATTTTAGGTAAAGGTATGATTGTTTGAAAATTTAACAAAGAAATGGTTAAGAAAACACATGCAATGAGTATGATAGGTATTATGGGAAGTTTGCTGAAAGATGTTCCAATCACTTCTTCACATGGCTGAACTAAGCATTTTGTTACAATTGGCTGAATTAAGCGCATATATGAATGACGAGGTTGATTTGTTTTAAACACGGAAAACTTTGGTCTTTGGCTCCATTCTCTTCTACTTGAGGTGTAATGCATGGCTTCCATATATATATATATATAGTGACTTTGAATCGTTCCCTTTTAGTAATAGCATATTTGCATTAGGAGAACAATCCCCTTCGTTTTTGGTGAGGTGGTGACCAAGAAGAACCATAATAGTAATAATAATTCATTAACCTTACCTTCTCTCCGACAGTGTATCAATGACGCAAGCAATAATTTTGTATAGAGCACAAAGAAAGGTAAGTAGTTTACCGGTTATGTTCACTTTTTACCATATTATATAATCAAACACAAGTTTGTGCATATATATTAAAATAGGTTTACGTCTCTTTCCTTTAAGGTAAATACTTTTGTATATGGCAAGCTTTGATCAATTGTTGGTTTCAAGATTTTGTGGACGACAGGACGAACGTTTAACCAAATGTTAAAATTGGCAAGTTGTGTTTAGTCTCTTTTGCACACGTAAGTGTGTATTATTGGACCTGAAACGATTAGTCCAGAGTCGTGTGTAGGACCTCTACTTGCATTGTCAGACTTGTAATCCAGTGTCGGAAGTAACAAGAAACACTCAAATCCAGATTTTGAAGAAAGGACCTCTTCGTGTGCAGGTGACAACTAATCGTTCGGTAAAAAGCAAACGTTGCATTTCGGCTTTCCTTAAATTATTAGAACCATGTTGAATCCATGAATAGGTATATCCAACTTTCAAACACCGCAAGCTATTCTCACAATAGCAAAAGGCCAAAATATATACGTTTAACTAAATTTTTAGGTTCTAGTTTCTTGACTTGCGAATTGAGTTATAGATGGAGGGATTACGTTAGCTTGATATTAAATATTGAGAAATTAAACTTTTTTGTTGTTGTTCAAGTGTACTTGTAGTCATTCTTATTTGACTAAATTATTTGATGCTTAAAATAATTTAAAATTTATGTATTTTAAATAAGTTATTCAACGAATTAATAATTAAAAATGAAATAATATATTTAATTTAAATTATATTTACAAATTCATTATCTTTTTTTTGCTATTTTTCATGTCATCAAAATGGAAAATTTTCTTAGTGACACAATCTTGGTAGATTGAGAGGTAGTTACGAAATAAACACTACTAACTGAACTAGTCCCTTAAGTAGTTATAAAAGTTTTCATATATTAAATTTTAAGTTTTAAATCTCAATGACTAACAATTATGTTTTACATTTAATGACTCCCAAGTTGAATTGAAACTATGTTTTAGAATAAATATGTGAAACATAAAAGATATATTATTGTAATATAAAGGGGATCAGATCATCTGTTCTATTTTTATTGTTCCAACGTTGTTTTAACTTATCTCATTTACACATTTACGTGAGACCTACATAAATATATAGATAAAATGAGTTAAAACAATATTGAAACAACAAAAGTGAAACAACATGCACCTTCCTAATATAAAGGGGTTTAAGAAAATAAGATATAACAAAGTATTTAATGATTTTTGGTTGCACAAGAGAAGTTGAACGTTCAAATCCAAGAAAGTATTAAATACTACTAAAAGCAAAAGTCCAAAAGTGCTGAAACCATGCTTTAAAGAGCCAACCTGAGTCTGTGGGCAAAACCCAACCACATAGCTGCAAGTGTCCCCCAAGGGCCTAGGCTATTAGGTGGAACTTACTGGGTCTTAGAATAATGACCCATTTTAGTTGAGCTTAAGTTTACATTTTCTGTTATGTACAAGGAACATATTTTTCATGTGATTTTCGAAAATAACAATAATAACCAGTGAAAGAACTTCTCAAATACAGATTCTAAAAGGTTGACTTCAATAGTTTTCTTTGTTCTAGAAAAATCTTATAAGTTTATATAAAAAAGGTATTTATACTTATCTTTGTAGTTGTTAATTGTTTTTAGGATTAATTGTAAAAAAATCTTAACTTTTATTTAATTTTGTAATGTCAAAACGAATTTTAGAAAATGACATAAAATATTCCAATTTTTAATTTTTGACAAAAATAGTTCAACATTAAATTTATGTTAATTTTGATGATATGACGAGCCATGAAAGATTACTATTTTTGTCACATATTATATTTTTGTCATAAATGAATTTTATTATTTAATAAATTAAAAAATCAAATATTCTAAAATTATTTTAGGATTTTAATATTTTTAATTTATTAAATAATAAAATTCACACATGACGCAAATATAATATATGTCAATCACATAGTGAAAATATTAATCTTATATGCCTCATTACATCATTTACATTAACAAAAAATTTAATATTTTTAAAATTTAAGTTGTTATTGTAAAATTAAGTAAAGTTTGAAATGTTTTTATAATTAACTCTTGTTTTTATTAGTTTCTTGTCAAAATTTGTAATAAAGATTATCTATATCATATTTAAAACTATATCAAAACTTCAATTACGTTAAAAAATTAACAGAAAAATTTTAATAAAAAGTCTTGGTTAAGAGTGTTAAACTAACCACGAATACCTTTTTTGGGATATATTAAACTCAAACACTTCCTAAGTAGCTTTTAGGAAATAGTGCTCAGGAATCACTTTATCTCGCTTTGTCACAGTGAAGCATAATTTTGATAGTTGAAAAAGAAAACAAGTGAACTTAATGAGGTGAATTTCTTATATAAAGCGAGTTTAAATTGAGTTTATTTTGATTTACGAGTCGGATTAAGTGATTCAATCAGAACGTGTGATGTATTACTTATTCAATCATTAGGACTGTCAGAGATTAGAAACTCATAAGAAAATGAGCTCTTATTCAATCATTAGGACTGTGAGAGATTAGAAATTCATAAGAAAATGAGTTCTCAGTCTCCCTATTCCGAACTTTGGTGAAGAGAATTTCTTTCTACAGAGATGTAACATTGAGATTTGAGAGCAATAGGACTTCTGACCCTTTGGACACCATTGTTCCATGTCAAAGCCGCAAATACAAAATCACCATTACTTGTCTTTTGAGGTGTAAAATCAATCCTGAAAGACATTTTCACCCCTGTCCTTGCAAATTTGAGCGTCGCAGGTGTAACTTTAACGAGAACACCATCTGGATAATCTATACTCGCAACATAAACTGAGGGTCCTTCACCATAAAATGTCAATGTTCTATGAACAGACACGCTGCCTTGCATGTTAGATATGCCAATGGAAGGATAGTTAAAATCGTATGATTGTACAATTTGTACTGCAGGCTTCTGACAGTAAGTTAGCTGTCCTGTCAGGTTTTTTAGTTGTTCAGGGTTTGCACTAGTACTGCAAAGAAAATTGACAAGATCGTCCACACAATAGTCGTAAACAAGTCCAGGATTGGGAGCTGCCTTTGGGTTTATGTGCCCGGATCCGTGGTCAAAAGGTGTAGATATGGTGCCATTTGGGTCTCTTGTAATGGACTTTAGAGTGTTCCGTAACTGTAGCTGTAGTCATTATTGCAGATTTAAGAGCTGCTGGACTCCAGGAAGGTTGGTAAGATTTTATGATTGCTGCAACTGCTGCAGCATGTGGGCAAGACATGGAGGTGCCCGAGACTATATTGTAATCGACGGATCGGCCACCGGTACTATCAGTTGCTAGTGGAGACCAAGCTGCCAAAATGTTAACACCAGGTCCTGTAATATCTGGCTGCAATTGGATATTGAAATATGAATCTATCAGATGAGAGTCGTAGAGCCAATTCGTTTCTTGTAAATGTCTAAAGAATAACGAACCTGATTCTTACTTTTGTAATATCAGGACTCGCAACATTCGGTCCCCGGGAAGAAAAAGCAGCCACTTTTGGTGTAGGCTTAGTGTTCAGCTCGGTTACTGTAGGTGCGATCCTAGCGGTCGGGTTTCTACATCAGGAAATTTTAATCAGTAAGTTGTGCAGATCAAGTATTACTTTAATGGTGTATTTTGTAATCAATTGAAACTAGGAAACTCACTTGTCACTCTTTAGATAAGCTTGAAGCTGATCTGCTTCTTCATGGCCTATTATGGTAACTGGGATTACAAACTGAAAGCCAACACCACTAACATTTGGATCGACCAGTATCATTCCAGCGCCACCTCCATGTTGCACAACTAATGCCTTTGCTAGTCTGTTTGCCAGAGGAGCTTGAATGGCGCAAATAACTGTCTTTCCCTCAATCTTTGTCTCATCCAGTGTATTGTTTGTGCAAAAGCTGACAAGCAAAGGCAATGCACGACTGCTTTAGGAACAATGTATAGAAGATCGAATTTGGCAGATGATGAGACAGTAAGAACTCCAATAGCATATCTTTTGCACCCAGAAAATGCACGATTCATCAATGAAGAAAAAAGGCATTTAGACCATACCTTGCATTCTGTGCTGATACTCCTGGTGCGGCTGCATCACTTGCAGCTACAAGAGTATGCGAGCTTTCCATTGTCAGGGGGTTTACAGAGGAGCCCTGGAAACATGAACATGCCATTTTCCCCAGTTTTAAATCTCGAAATATGTTCCTCCCTAATATTGAACACTTTCTTGGATACAGAACAGAAGAAGCGGAAATTCTGAGATCATTTTCAGGATCAATATTTTACGTTCAGAACTTGTGAACTTCCAAGATATACGCTGGAGCTGAACTCTCTGTCCACATTACTAGCAGCAACAGTGGTGATCCAAGGTGCAACATTGGTTGCAGTTCCGGGAAAAAATGAGTTTCCTGCAGAACAGGAAACAAAAACACCTCGCCGGAACGCATGGAAAGATCCAACAACGATTGCTTGCTCACAATAACTGTTGGAAGTTGAACATAATTCATAAATAATTCACGAGTTAGGAATACAAATGGTTCATGGAGTTAAGAATATGAAAAGTTCATGGAATTTGAAGACGAATGGTTGTATAATTTATGAGTACTTTAATTAGTTACTTGTAACTGTGTATATAAAAGAGATGAAGTGAGGAGTGTAGGAGAACAAGAATAGAGTGAGTTGAAGAGCACAGAGAAAAAAAACAGAGTGTTGCAAGAGAGTTTGTGAAATTGTCTTTGTACTTTTTTTCCAGCAAATAAGATTTATTTTCTTCTCCATACATACCCTTGTTTGTGTTAGATTTGAGTGTTTCTAAACTCAGCAATTGTCAACAAAGTGGTATCAGAGCCTGAGAGATTAGAGAAAAAGGCCAACAATATTAGCCATGCGCCATTTCAGGTACCTCGTCTAACAGAAGAGAACTATTCAACTTGGTGTATTCGAATGAAGGCTTTGTTGGGTTCGCAAGATACTTGGGAGATAGTCGATAAAGGATATGTAGAACTAGAAGAAGAAGCCATTTTGAATCAGGCACAAAGGGATGCTTTGTGTAATACAAGGAAAAAAGATCAAAAAGCTCTCA
>JANVCL010000213.1:3510208-3520632 GCA_026546855.1 Erythroxylum incrassatum | reverse complement strand
TAAGAGTTGATATTAAGAAGAATTATTAAGGGTATATTAGGTAGTATGTATTTATTAGGTTACGTTCAATCTTAAACCCCCAAATCGGAGGTTTCTTATTTTCACTGTTTAGGATGGAATGAAACGTAACGTGAAACCCTCCGCTTCCGTCCCATCTCATTCCATTCCATTATGAAACCCTTAAACAAACGATGGAAATATGTTACGTTCCATCCCCTTCTATCCCAAACCATCAAACCAAACAAGGCCTAAGTTTTTAAATGATCACAAAAAATTAGAATATATTATTTAATTTGTGATACATTCTTAATTAATTATTAAAAGAATTGATTTTATATACACATTAAATCTTTTAACGTTTGTATATTAATATTTTTATATAAAGACAGTGTCGAAAAGGAGATTCGTTGCCCTTAAAATTAATTCTAAAAAAAAGTCTTATCCTTAAAAAAATTTATTTTTAATACTATAATTTCAATTACTTTTATCTACATTCTTAATAAAAAGTTTTTATTTTTGATAATTTTAATATAATTTATACAATTCTAAATTATTAACTCGTTAAATAATTCAACTAATATGAACACATTCATTGTATGACCAAGTTCCATTTTGGAACCCTAACTTCTGTACCTCCCTATCATCAACTGGACCACACTTAAGAATATTTATATAATGGGTCTCTTTCTATTTTATAACATTATTCAACTTGTGCTAATCTCACCTCCCCTGTAGGGTAAAGCCCCTGGTGGCTATATAAATACCTACAAATCAAATGACGCCATCCATTACATAAACCACAACCAAACACATAATAAGAAGACTCGTCAAAAAGAGCAGAACAAAATGTTTCTTTTTTATTTAAATTTTCATGCGTTACGATTTTAAATACAAGATATAACAAATCAAAAAATACTCTAACTAAAATTTCTTGGTTTGTCATTTTAAAATATAAATAGTAAATTTAAGTTTGAGTCAAGTGAAATATATAAATAAAGCCATTATTTTTTATTGGCTAACTTTATGTATTTTTTTAAATTTTGTGATTTTTAATAGATATGGTCTTATGGGCCAGGGTTGATTTCTTTAACTGGTAAGTGACAAGATGAATTTAAGAACCTAACTGGAAATCTATGGCCAACCTAATCTAAGATAGGTGTACCTTCATTCAATATTTATTGAAAGATACACTTTATCAACCCAAAAAAAACCTAAATAATTAACATAAGTTATGCAGTTGTAAAAAAAATTGTTTTTTTACTTGAAATTTATTATCTTAATTTCAAATAAATATTATAAATTACAAATTATTTAATGATCCAATTTCATTTTATTAATAGCGATAAATCAAAATATTTGTCAACTACAACACTGCAGGCCATTGTCTAGTAGTAGCAATATTTTAAAAATCAAACCGGAAATTAAATCAGTAAAATACGAAGTTTAAGGTTTAAAAAATTCAACTAGTATTAGAGCG
Source organism: Erythroxylum incrassatum (assembly GCA_026546855.1). NCBI lineage: Eukaryota > Viridiplantae > Streptophyta > Magnoliopsida > Malpighiales > Erythroxylaceae > Erythroxylum > Erythroxylum incrassatum. The sequence goes on along the minus strand of JANVCL010000213.1, from coordinate 3,519,155 downwards.
TTTTAAAATTAGTTAAATATTGAATAAAATTAAAGAATTTAAAAGCCATCAAATAGTTTAAAGTTTAATTAAAAAGAAATTGTTTAATAAAAATTAATTGATTTATTTTAGTTTACAAGAACTTATCAAATTTTGAACACTGACATATTAACTAACAAACTTATCGGTTTTTAATAATAAAAGTTATTAAAAATTTAAAAACTAAATCAAAAAATTAGATAATTCAAGATTTTTACAATTAGACCGATTGAATCGATTAAACTTTATAGTTGTTAAAAAAAGAGGTTCAAATTTTGGTAACTTCTATCTTACAACACTAACTACTAAAAACCAACTAGAAAATAACAAAATCACTAAAAGCTGAAAGACAACAACCTCAGATAGGGGTGAGCATTATTCGGGTTAGGAAATTATATAATTCGGATAATTCAGGCCAGCCCGGATGTTACCCAAATTATTTTCAGGCCGAAACGGATAAGGGAAAAAAAATTCGGACCGGCCCGATTACTCGAATTAGGTTAAAAAATTTGTGAAATAAGGTAATTAGGGTAATTCGGGTACATCGGGTAATTCGGATCAGGTAAATAGGTAATTTAGATAAATCGGGTTGGGTAAATTCAGATAATTAAAAGTTCGAGTTCCGACCGAATAAGGCAAAAAATTATTTAGGTAATTCGAGCCGGACCCAAACAGTAAAAATCTGACCCAAATTACCCGAATGAACGTAACAAAGTTACCTCATAAAACACCTCCTCTCCTCTGATGCTATGTGAAGTCAATGGTTTTGTGAAGCATCATAAAGTCTGGTTTTTTAATGCCAACGACCGAGAAAGCATAAATGATAAATGTCTTCCTAATTATTAATAATATACAATTAACTTAATTTTCTTAATAACAACTTTAACCAAATTGATAATTTATAATTATTCAGATATATTTCTGACTAGATATCGTACTTCTCCAGCCAATTACTGATCCAGATTATATTCGCAGCATCAAGCCATCAACCCATCATGAGATGATCACCAGATCCGGAAGCAGAAGTAACACCACAACTCCCTCAACCTCCATGAAAATAAAAAATACCAATCAATCAATCAATCAATCAACCTTTAGATTGTAAACCCTCTATTCACCGTTTAAAAATGCCCTTTGCTCTGCTCCTTCCCATCACCACCACTCCATTCTTTCTTTCCCTTTCTTCTCTCAGAACCATACCCTTCTCTCCACAGATCTTGCGTTGTTGTTCCTTCCTCTCAGTCACAAGTTGCCTCCGTCTTACTTCTGAATTCTCACTCTTTTCCAAGTCATGAAACTCCCATTCCTCCACCAAACACCTTCCTCAACTTCCACTCTCATTTGCAATTCCTATTTCACTTTCTTGTAGCATCATCTGCAGTTTCCGTTCCTTGACTAAACACCTCTGGAATCGTTGGAGATGTTTAGGGTTCATGTCTTGTAGTGATTTTCCGTTCTGGGTTTTTCTTGACTCGGTTGAAATTTGCTCAATGTCACGATGGATCTGATTCAGACAACCTTATGATCTATGAATATTGATGTATGTTGGGCAAATTTACCGTTTTTCTATGTCCTTCAAATGAAAAGGTCAGTCCGTCCAGTGTTTAGCATTCTTGTGCTCCTTGTATTCGTTGTGACCCTCTACGGTAGGGTTCTAATCCAGCGAGGAGGTGTTGTGTTCCACTCCATTGAGCTCGAAAAGCATGTAAAAACCCAATCTTTACCTCGGGTTTTCAACTCCACACTGCTAAAATACGCAGCCACTGACATAGGAGAGGCTCGGGCAAAGAAAGACATAGAGCAGCTATTAGAGGGCAACTTTGATAGTCAAGGAAGGTACAGAACATTCGCTACCTGGCGAAGGTTCAATAACCATGACGTTAAAGCAAGCTCTCACAGGGGTTTTCCTGTGTTGCTCAAGTCTCCCGAGTTTTACCGGTATTGGTTGGAGTTCAGAAGGTTATTGCACGATTGGGCTCGAAAGAGGAGGTTTCAAGACGATATACTGGACGAATTGGTAGGAACTGTAAGGAATCCCATTGATAGGCACAACGGGCAGGTGGGTTCTAGTAGGAAGTATGGGACTTGTGCTGTGGTTGGGAATAGTGGGATTTTGTTGCAAAATCAATATGGGAAGGCGATTGATGGGCATGAGGTGGTAATTCGTTTGAACAATGCGAGGACGGAGAGGTTTGAGCAAAATGTTGGGTCAAAAACTCATATTTCGTTTGTGAACAGCAATATATTGCATCTTTGTGCTAGGAGGAAAGGGTGTTTTTGCCACCCATATGGGGATAATGTCCCCATTGTTATGTACATCTGTCAACCAGTGCATTTCATGGATTATAGTATGTGCAATTCGTCGCACAAAGCACCTTTGATTGTCACTGATCCGCGGTTTGATGTGATGTGTACGAGGATTGTGAAGTATTACTCATTGAAAAGGTTTGTGGAGCAAACAGGGAAGTCTTTGGATGAATGGATCCCCTCACATGATGGTTCTTTGTTCCATTACTCTTCTGGTCTGCAAGCTGTAATGTTGGCAGTAGGAGTTTGTGAGAAAGTGAGCATTTTTGGGTTTGGCAAGTCTGCTTCAGCTAAGCATCACTATCATACTAATCAGAAGGCCGAGCTCAAGTTACACGATTATGAGGCAGAATATGATTTTTATCATGATTTGGTCCACAGTCCACAGGTAATACCATTCATTTCGGACAAGTTCAAGTTTCCTCCTGTTGTGTTTTATCAATGAGTTTGTGACTAATTGGACGTCTTGGTTTCTGCAGAGTTCAGTCAAATTGTTTTTCAAAATTTAAACCTTTTGTATTTGGTTGTATTTGTAATCACTCATTCACTCCCACGAAACACTCAAATAGGAGAACAAGTTGCTAGAGATTCCTGTTTCATTTTCCGCCCTGCACTATCTAAAGATGGTTTGGGGACAACTTAAAATGCAAGGTTTGAATTCATGAGCGTGATTCAAAAACTGTGTGATTTTTGTTGTATTTGTTTTGCTCTAAACTCTGCAGAGGTTAGATCATAGATGTATTGATTTACTGTGCTTGATAAATCTTTATTTGCTTTCCTCCACAACTGACCTGTTATTCAAGTCATTCATCGTCATGAATGACATTGGCTTCAGACAATCAAATGGATTGTACAAACTCGAATCTTCATTCTATCAGTACATGTGAGGTAATACTTTTTTGCAAAATCTAGATGTAGATATTCGCTTGGAACGTTTCAGCTAAAACACTAGGACATATTTCTGGTGTAAAGTTTGCCCTTTTCAGTTGCATCAAATGCAAGTAAAATCAAGGGAGAATCAGTATCTTGCTCTGCGCACATCTAGTTTTATATCGCTCATTTTAGTGTTGAACTTCACTATTCATGTTTTACCTTCACGGTAGAATAGTTGATGCGACTTGAGTCGTTTGTTTGGTGTCTTTAGTTGGGTAAGTAGTGGTCAAATGGACACGGTTTAACGTTTACGAGTAAAAGCCAGGATGTAGGTACAAATCCTCATTGAAGTGTGGAACTTGGTCTGTTAGCAGACGATGAGATTTGATACTGTGAATGATTCTTCATCTTCTTAACGCCACAAGGTTCTAAGCACCAAAAATGTTGTCAGTTTGTGCTCAGTTCCTGGATTTCTGGTTCATCTCTTACCATTTTTGTGTACATATACTTTTGGGTGATAGATGAACAGTAGAACAAAAATGTTGATCAAGACAGAAAACTTTTATCACAACTTAGTTACAGCATGAAGGTTAGTTATGATTACATATCTAACAAAATGCATCAACATCCTGTCCTCAGACAGCTTGTCCCACCATCTTCATGCTAAAAGAGTATCAAAAGATAGGAAAAGAAAAAGAACAGCTACTATTCTTTGCTCTGTGTCAGGCTCCACTGCGCATGTGAGTGCATTTTTCTCTTTACAGTTATACTCGGACTCCCACCAGGAACCACCTTATGCTGGCCTGCCATATCCAATTTGGTAAAACTTATTGGTTCCCATTTCTTGGAATAAATGTTGTACTTGGTTTTAGTTAGTAAAAACTTTCGTGATGAGTTACTATCAATATTATAAATAATAAAATATATTATTTAATAATTATATCAACATTTGATGATAGCCATGTATCCTTATTGTTTTTAATTATGTTTAGCATATCTCTCTCGAGAACTCGTGACCTCTTTGACTTAATGCCAATCAGTTGGATCACCAAACTGAGTGTAATGTTAGAAAAGACAATAAATCTCAGTAATAGGAGGTTATAGTTTGTAATTTGTACCATATAACCAGGAACAAGAAGAGAGCAGACAGCAGGCAAGAACAACCCTTTATTAAAATGCCTTAAATAAGTTTTGAGCCTCGAGGGCCTGAGACAGGATCAGATTGCTACGGAAAAATTAGTTGAAAGAAAGAAAGATGGATTTCAGTCCTCTAGAAAATTATAATCATTTTGATTTTTAATTAAAAAAGTTGTCATTTTTCTAAAAGCTAAAACTAAAATCAAAACCATTTTATTTTTTAAATTAAAAAATTACAAACAAATAAAATTAAACAAGCTTTAAATAATTCAAACAGACTCAAATTGTGTAAGTCAAATTCGATTAGGAATAATCCATTTTGTGAATGCTAATTAATCAATCGAATTTATCATCTTTTTTTTGAACCGATAAATTAGTCAAGTAATTTATTTAGAGCATTTAATATACAAATAATTACATACACCTAATGATTACGGACGCAAATATCAACTCGGAGTTAGATGATAATGGGTCGAGTTGGGCTTGACCTACTCGTAGCCTGACCACTCACTGGTTAGGTGGCTAGTGACTTGGCTAGACCATGGGTTGGCTCATCCATGACTCGACTTCCAACCCAACGGACTATTTCGTACCTTTCTGTAGGGTCACAGATTGGGCCGAATTTGGACAGCCTCGACTTGGACTCAACTCATGGCTTGGTCAGGCCAAACAATCTCAATCCTTAGTCCAATCAATCTAGGCCAAAGTTAAGCTAGATCAAGCCGGGTTGGGCTATATTTATCATTCTATGGTTTAAAAAATATAATTTTTGATTATTTCTTAGCTAAACGCTTATGTTTTTTAACATTCAATCATCATCAGCATTGAGGGTGTAAACAAGTTCATCAACGTCGAATTACATTAAAATTGACAATATTAAGGTTGCAACTGTTAGAATATTTAATGACCCATGTGACTTATAGTTTGTGCCCTATGAAAAACACCCAAGATGATGGTTATTGGGTATTAACTAAAGGGATCTCAAATGGGTCAAAGATCCTTCCCCTCTCTTTTTCAATATAAACAAACATGATGGTTGGTTAAAGTATAAATAAGTTTTAGAAACTTATGAAAGGTTATCTTAACTATTGGAGAAACCGCTAAAAGTTAAAGAAGAAGAGAAGGAATAAACTTGTATCAAGAACATCAAAATCTTACAAAATGATCATGGATACAGGTATGTCATAAATCGATCCATAAATGTCTTACAATTGGTATCAAAACTACGATATTGCATGATTTATTTTCTACCATGTATCGTTTGTTTTTCTGTTGTTTTGTATGGATTTAGTGTTGCATTATTTCTGTTCGTTTACGAAGTTGCGATATGTTGCCCTGCTATGACAACAAACCTTCAGTGTTGGTATGAATGGAATGAAAAAATGATTTTCGTTTTGATGATTTTCGGATGTTAACTAACACATAATGGTTATGGATGGAAGGTTTAGATTAAGGGTAATACACAAAAGAGATAAACGAAAATCTAAAACCTTAAAGTTTTCATTTTTTTTAAAGAAACCATTCTCTGTTTATAATGGTGACAAGAGATGCTCTTGGTAAGGCTTGGGGTGATTTATGGTATAAAGAGCAACATATGAAGAGAATCCAAAGCAACGTAGGAAGAGGAAAAAAACTAGAAGCGTTGTAGGAAGATGATGGTACAACGTCTAACGTGTTAATTAGGCAGATGGCTGGCCTGCTTTGTCCAAACGCAGACGCTAGAGCATGCAGTGCACGTGCCAGACGCTGCAGACAGGCTTCCGGGCCCAAAAATTTGATCATGGATTGATTTTTTGGGTCTTAGGGCCATTAAAGGATATATTGGGTTAATAAATAATTATGACCCAATTATAATGGATTATTTAATTCATAATTGATTGATACATAATATAATTTTGGAAATCAGTGTCATAGTATATATTTCTTTGGTACATTGACTATTTTATATTATGTAATATTTAGAATTAAATTTTCCTATTATATGATGCATGTGCTATATGACATAATAGTAATTTAAAATAGTTTGTTAGTCACCAAAGTGACCAAACTAATTAAATTAAATTTTGTCATGTATGGTAATTGTCTAATTAAATGTTTATTGCATGGAAAGCTTATTAGTCACCAAATTGGCCTAGCTTGAAAATATTAATCATTTAACTGTGATTGTTTCAATTGTTCATTATAATATGATGCTAAAATGACACAAAGATTGAACTGAACAATTAAGATTATTAATTATAATGTTAGAAGGTCACCCAAAGGTGGAACATTGTTTATAATTAATGACATCAAAGGGACTTTATCAACATATTTGGTTAATATGATTGTATATCCAAAGATAACATGCATGTTGATTAGAATATGATTGATTGTCTATTATAGTAAACTATATATATGCATCATAATAGGTTACTATTATGTATTTAAATTTCACCCAAAGGAGAATTTAAATCCATAATCAAAGTGTATTAGTTAGTTTGAATTCATTTAGGTTTACTTAAAGCATTAATGCGTGGGCTGTATGTTGTATGTGCAACATCTACTAATTTGTTTGCCTCAGGAAATGGCTTGATCAAGTTCAATGGTTTGAACTATGAGGACTGGTCTGAACAAATCTAGTTCCAACTGAGTGTAATGGATTTGGACTTGGCCACAGTTTCAGATGTAAGGCTCACAGTTATAACTGAGACTAGTTCTGAAGCTGACAAGTCTTATTATGAGACTTGGGAACAGTCTAATAGGCTAAGTTTGAATTTGATGCGAATGATAATCGCAAAAAATGTGAAGCCATCAATGCCTAAGATGGATAATGCAAAGGAGTTCATGTTAAAGCTTAAGGAATACTCCCAATCTGATATAGCTGACAAATCCATAGTAGGGACTTTAATGAGTGAGCTAACGACCAAGAAGTTTGACTAGTCACAACCCATTCATGATCATGTAACTCATATGTCAAACCTAGCTAGAATGCTGAAATCTATGGGTATGGATGTGATTGAGTCCTTTATGGTACACTTTATTATCAACTCACTTCCTCTAGAGTTTGCCCAGCTCCAAGTGAATTATAACACTAGTAAAGAAAAAAGGAACCTTAAAAAAATTTAGGCCATGTTAGTTCAGGAGGAAGGGAGATTGAAGACAATAAAGGAACACTTTGTTCATCTCACGTTTCATCAAGGAGCTAGCAGCAATAAAAATAAACCAAGAAAGAAAGGAAAAGATAAGGACAAAGCTCTCAGCAAAGTTAATGAGGGTCAAATCAATAAAGATAATAGGTGTCACTTCTGCAAGAAGCCTAGTCACTTCAGGAAAGATTGTCCTAAAAGAAAGGCTTAGTTCGAAAAAAAGGTATATACTATGTCTCAGTATGATTTGAATCAAATCTTATTGAAGTGCCTAACAATACCTAGTGGTTAGATTCTGGTGCAATTACTCATGTGTCACATGTTAAACAGGGATTCCTTTCAATCCAGACCATAAACGAAACTGAAAAGTTCTTGTATATGGGGAACAGAATGAAGGCACGGATAGAGGGCATTGGGACGTACAGATTGATCTTGGACACTGGGTGTTACCTAGATCTAGAAAAGTGTCTTTATGTTCCTGAATGTGCTAGGAATTTAGTTTCTGTTGCAAAGTTGGATGATGTAGGTTTTCAATTCAAGATTGGAAACAATGTTTTTTCATTGTATAAACATAAGTACTATTATGGTTCTGGTACATTAATTGATTGTTTATATCGTTTCAATCTTGATATTGATTTTGCTGAATCTCTGTTTCATGTTGACCATATTATAGGAAATAAACGTAGTGCACATAATGAATTTTCTGTTTTTTGTGGCATAAAAGGTTAGGTCATATATCCAAAGAAAGAGTACAGAGGTTAGTGAAAAATGAAATCTTACCTCCATTGGATTTTGTTGACTGGGATATATGTGTGTATTGCATTAAAGGCAAGCAAACCAAACATATATCAAAGCATCCAGCCATAAGAAGTAGCGCATTACTAGAATTAATACACGCTGACATCTGTGGTCCTTTCGACGTTCCTTCTTGAGGCGGCGAAAAATATTTCATTACCTTTATTGATGACTTCTCGCGATATGGATATGTTTATCTACTGCATGAGAAGTCTTAGTCTATGAGCATCCTAGAGGTATTCATTAATGAGATAGAAAGACAGTTAGATAGAAAAGTAAAGATAGTGAGGTCTGATAGAGGTGGTGAATATTAGGGAAAATTTGATGAAAATGGACAATGTCTAAGTCCATTTGCAAAGTTTCTTGCAAGTCGAGGCATATGTGCACAATACACAATGCCTGATACACCACAACAAAATGGTGTAGCTGAATGGAGGAATCGTACTCTTATGGAAATGGTTAGGAGCATGTTAAGTAATAGTACTATACCTTTATCATTTTGGATGCATGCATTAAAGACCGCTGCATATCTACTAAATAGGATTCCTAGTAAGGCAATTCCTAAGACATCTTATAAATTGTGGACAGGAAGGAAACCTAGTTTATGACACCTCTATATTTGGGGTTGTCCGGCAGAAGTAAGGCTGTATAATCCACATGAAAAGAAGCTTGATGCGAGAACCGTTAGTGGT
>JANVCL010000213.1:3470414-3501338 GCA_026546855.1 Erythroxylum incrassatum | reverse complement strand
GAGGACGTAGGTCTTAGCGCCGAACCTCTATAAAAACAGTGTTTGCTCTTCTTCCATATCCTCTTTATTTAATTTATCTGATTGTTTCGTGTATATTAATTCCGTATTTTTTGTAGAACTTTGCGAAAAATTTTCATCGATCTATTCAACCTCCCTTCTAGATCGCTTTCAATTTAGTCTAATGTAATGTCTACGAAATAATTTAAAACATAAGGACATGGAGTCTATTCTTTATGCTTCAATAATTGGGAGCTTAATGTATGCTCAAACATGTACTAGGCCAGATATCAGTTTTGCTGTTGAAATGCTAGACCGATATGAAAACAATCCTGGAATAGACCACTGGAAAGCGGTAAAGAAAATCCTTAGATACTTACAAAGCACCAAGGACTATATGCTCACATATAGAAAATCAACCTACTCGAAGTGATAGGTTACTCGAATTTAAACTATGCCGGTTGTGTAAACTCAATAAAATCTACATTCTATTATATGTTCCTATTAGTTGGAGGGGCAGTTTCATGGAAAAGTAGAAAGCAATCCGTCATTGCTACTTCCACTATAGAGGCTGAATTTGTGGCATGCTTTGAGGCCACGGTTCATAAATTGTGGTTGCGGAACTTTATCTTAAGTTTTGGTCTTGTCGACAGTATTACCAGACCATTAAGAATTTATTATGATAATTTCGTAATAGTTTTCTTCTCTAAATTAAATGGATAATGCTTTTCGGTACTGTTTTTGTCACAGGCAAGAAAAATATCACAGTCAATAGTACTTGGAGATCATCCTTGAAGATTACCATGTATGACTTGTATATCGAAAAATACTTGCTTGATGAGTTATTCATCTTTGATCTGGAACGGAGGCAAATGCAGATGATTAGCGGGCGCCCGCACACATATATTCATAGTTCATCGTTTATAAAAACAACATGCATGCAAATCATGAACTTAAGTCACAACAACACAACAAACCAGTTTGGAAAACCTTGTAGTGATATCACCAATGAGTGGTGAAGCGGACAAATTTTCTTCAAAGGAAAAGCCGGGGCTTGCACTGGGAGAAGAAAATTCATCTACTTCACCGCTTGAGGTGTTGAGAACTCTTTGTTACTGCCTGTATATATATGGCTTCCTCACGAAATGTATACTTAAAAACTCCAAACGTTCGTTGGACTTTGCTCCATTCTAGCGAGCGGAGTCATCTTCAGAGCCAGTGATGCAGTCTTTCTCATCTTCGAATCCTTCAAGAGAAGGGTGAGGAGTGTGACCTTTCCCAAAGGACCTAATGTGGTCCTTAAGTGATCTCTTGTGCTTAAAGTCAGAACCGCAAGTACAATACCACAGCTTCCCACAGTTCTTTTCATGAGTCCTCCAATCCCCTTTAACTGCAAATGCTTTACTGCATTTTCGACATGCAAATAGCTTCGAACAGTGCTTTCTCTTGTAATGTGTTTGAAGGGTCCTGAAGTCCTTCAATGGCTTTGCTCTTGGATGGTTGATGTTGTTCTTGCAACCCTGTGCGCAGCAGTAGCACTTTAACCTTAACATAGCTGTTGACTTTATTCCTCTGAGCGAGTCTGGTCCCTTCCTGAATTCTGATCCATGTCCCCACATATGCATCTATAGACAATAACAATATATATTTTTACTAAAATTTAAGTTTTATCGTACTGTAACGATATGTTTAAATAAGTTTAGAATCATAATTGAAGTCTTGAGTATCCAAAGTAGTCGACGAAATTCCCCCAACACCTGGAGTTGGGGAGGGTGTGGTGGGCAAGGAGACTGCTCTTTCTTTCTGCAACTTTTGACAATTATGTGACAGTTTACATTGCATCTTAATCTTTTCAACTTCTCATCACACCTTTTCATGAATTTTATAAATTATTATTGCCATTTCTACCTACTCCAACTCACTTTCTAACCTTAGCTTTTCCACTCAAAGGAAGAGAAATGAAATGAAAAAAAAAAGTTTACTATTATATATATTTTTTCTTAACCCTCATCAATTATGGCATAAAGTTCAAAGTTTAATAGATAGTAAATCGATTAAAGATTGAATAAAATTAAATAATTAAAAATATACTTAAAATTAGAGGTTATTTTTACCAATTAAAAATTTTTAAAGTTTAATTAAAAAAATTTATTAAATAAAAATTAATTGATTTATTTTAATTTATAAGAATTTATTTTTTTAAAATCTAATCAGATTTTAATAATAAGTCATTAAAGTAAATTGTACCATAAAGTTAAAAACTAAACAAGAAAATTAACAGGTTCAAAGTTTTTACAATTGAACCGATCAAACCTGTTAAATTTTTTAATCATTAATTATACGTATTAACAAAAGTTAACAAGGATTCAAGCTTAATATCTTAGATTAATTTTTTATTTCACTATGTAAACTTGTTTTCTTTCATAAGTGGGAATTATTAAGTAGGGGTAAATCAAAGCATGAAAAGGAACCCCTTGCTAATTATGATTAATAATGTATCATCATAGGGTAAGGTTTAAACTCACAAAAGCTACTTTAAATGATAGGTACTATAGAAGATAACCTTAAGTTTTAATCAGCCTAGTCGAAAAGATCTAATGCCATTTTAACTTAAGATGGAGGACATTGGTTTTTTTGCATCAATAAAAGACAAGAAAAGATATACCTTACTTATCTCCAAGGCAATTTCTTTTCTTTCTTTCTTTTTTTTTTTCATTTTTTGGCATTTTTAAAGAATAGCATTATGAGAGAGGTGTAGATCTCTAACAAACACTATATATTTTCTCTTCAAAACGTCTCTAACATCCTCAATTTTCCTATCCCTGGATCATCAATGATGTTTGGATATTACGACTTTCTTCTTCATAATGACATCAGATTGATCAGAATGTGGAAATGCTCTAGAAAACCCAAGAAAATAGATTTCAATTTCCTTCTTTCAAGAGAGTTTAAACCTACAAATTTGATGAGAAAAATATACTCATTCCACCACTAAATAGATCCAAGTCTTTAAGATTGATACTTAGGTGTTTATTCCCACAAAGAGTACACCTTACCATTGGTTTTGGCCATACATGTTCACTTGTTTAGATAGTCAATATGCTAGGAGAAAGACAAAAAACCAATAGTATTATCACGTTTTGTGTTTAATGTGTAAGAAGCTAAGGTTAGAGTGTGGACACAAGAAAAACATGGACACAAAAAAAACATGGACGCTCTTGACCATATATGACTTTAATCACAACTCTGGTTTGCATGGGAAAAGAAAAACAAACGAAACAGTACAAGAAATGGACTAACCTGCATGTTATTGTACCTATTGAAGGTCTTGCTACACATGGAACAAGCAAACTGCATAGGGCCTGCAAGTATTTGAGCAGGAGTTGGTACCCAAAACTTACTCTCTGCGTTATGGAATCTTTTGATCATAGTTTCCTCTTCTCTCATGTCAAAATCCTTAGTCTCAACTTCAGAATTTGCACTGTTAGGCAATCCAATGTGCAACGTCACTGTAACCTTCTCCATCTTCTCATCTTTCTTTGCTCCACCAACAAAGTCATGCTCTTCAATGTCTTCCTCTTTTAACTCTTTATTTTCTGTAAGCCTGCTCAGAAGAGGCAAACATTCAATATTTTGTTTGATGAACTCCTGCTGGGGGTTTAAGACAGGAAGTCCTGATATACTGATGGGTTTGACTGACTCCGCTGGTTGAGTCACAGTACAACAAGAAGAAGATGATGAGGAAGATAATGAGGAAGTAGAAGAAGAAGAAGGAGATGGCTTAAGCCATTCAATGAAAGTTGGAGACTGAAAGCACATAGGCTTTTCTTGTAGATGGTAGTTCCATAAACCCATCTTCTGAGAGAGAAGCCCTTCAATTCTCTCCTGAGATGGTTTTTTATGACTACCCAGACTTTGTGTGGGAAAGCTAGCTTTTGCAATCAATGAATGGTTGGACTTGGAAAGGTGTTTCGGGTTTGTCTTTGTTTCCTCTTTCTTTTTCTTTTAAACCTTTGGCCTTTTTCGTGTTTGTACACAGAGAAGGAGCTTAGTGGGTGGGGTTAAAGAAAATGACTTGCAAAACTAAGACCGACTTCAACCAAGCGAATCCTAGAACAGTCTGAACTATATGAATTAATACATACCTATTCGGCGACATTCTTTACTGGTCTTGTCATGTATCCACAGAGAATACAATGAAAACCATATATTTTTAAATTAAGGACTGAAAATGACATTAAAGTTGCGAAGAATTACAATAATTATATAGAATACATATATTATTATAAATGATTAATTACAAAAAAAATTACATACTTTTGCTCAATCTTGTAATTATCATTCGAACTTTAAAAAGTGACAATAAAATGTTCAAACTATCAGTTTTTTTTTCAATTCTAGTTCAATGTTAGTGTCTACATTAAGTTTGTTGACGTAACTTGTCACGTGTTCTAAAAATCCTAATTATTAATACACATCGGTAAAAATTAACACAACAAATAAAAATTAATGAAATGACATTCTTGTTAAAAATGAAATCTCTAAATCAGTTTACACAACCTCAGTCTTTCTTTATCTATTTATTCTCTCGACTTCCTCAACCCTTTGTTTTCTATTTGTTTTTCTAACGCTTCAAACTACTATCGCATTGCAGCATATTGTACCAACAAATTCTTCATTTTCAGTTCATTCTTCCAATGCCTTTAGCATGAGGGTGTTGGGGTGTCGAGAAACAAACTAAAAATGATAGGAAAATTGAAATCAAAGCGTGAAGTCGTCAGGACTGCGTAATCTGATTTATGTCATTTTTAAACATCGATGCTATTTTAATTATGTGATTAAATGACATTATTTCATTAATATTCATTTATTGTGTTAATTTTTGCTGACTTATATTAATAATTACGATTTTTGGAACAAGTGGTAAGTCCCATTAACAAACTTAACGAAGACACTAACGTCGGGGTAGAATTGAAAAAAATAGAAAGTTTAAATATTTTATTGTTACCTTTTAAAGCTTAGAATATAATTACAAAATTAAGAATTTTTTGTAATTTTTTTTGCAATTAACGTTATTATAAAATATAATTATAATTACAACGAATCATAATAATATGAACAGATGGTGAGCTTGTATTGGAAGAAGAAATTAATTAGGAACTTTCTTATGCTTTTCTTGCGTGGTTTTTAGTTTTAGTTTTAGATTTTTTATTTTTGTCTATGTTTGATTGAAAATGTATATTTTATTACTAATGATAATTATATATTAGATAATATATAAGAGATTAAATAATTTTAATTAAATAAAAACAAAAACATGTTTGATTTAAAATGTATATTTTATTACTAATGATAATTACATATTAGATAAAATTTAAAGATAAATTATTTTAATTAACTAAAATTATTTAATCTCTTATATAATATTTATTAATAATTTATCATTAAAAATTATTTTATTTTATAAATAATATTTATAAATTAATACTTGTTTTAAATATATTTTAATTATTAAATCAAAATTTTATTTAAAATATATATTTTGAAGATATTTTAAATTTATTATTAATTAATAAATTAATTTCATTTAATTTAATTAAGAATTTAATTTAATTAAGAAATAAATTAAATTAAATTATTTGATATTTTAATCATTTAATATAATATTAAATTAAATTGCTCATAAGTCTTATAAATAATTAAGTATTAAATAATTAAATAATATATATTTAATTGATAGTAAATCGGATTATGAAAGAAATAGAAATAAAAGATAAAAATTACTTTTTATGATTTTCATAAATTTTGAAAGCTAAAAGAAACTAAAACTAAAACCTCAAAAAAAACAATTTTTTTGCTAAATTTAAAAACAAAACAGAAAATAAAAAGCATAAATAAAAATAAAAAGTTACTATTTAATAATACAAGTACACTATAATAATGAGTAGGGTTAGGGCAAAAACCGCTTCTATAATTAAACAAATAGAACTTTCAAATTTTTATATAACAATTAAGTCCTTGAAAATTTTAAGATATTATAGATGATCCTAATCTACATATTTAACATTAAAGTTACTTAAACCAGAATCTGAGAAATCTCGAATCTGAAATAACTAGAAATTAAAATAACTCAGAACACTCTCAAGATCAATGAACGCAGAGCCCCGGTACTGGTACTGGTACTGGGACTGGGACTGGATCTGGGTGCATGGGAAGAACATAGCAAAGGATGACCCCACAGCCAAAATTATGTCAACCATTTTTGTTGCTGAGCTTCAATCTTCAGATCTTGCCGACAAGATAGATTTTCTGGAGCGGATTTCCAGGGAATAGTGGCACTACCTGTACAGTGTATATCATCCTCACTCTCTTCTCAGTTTTAGCCTCATCTCCTGTAAGAATGAGTTAATTTAAAAATAAATAAATAAATAATCTTCCATCCGGAGAAATGAACTACAGTAGTAAGTTTTCCTTGAACCCTCAAAGAAGCAATCCTAAGTTTGCATCACATCTTTCCATGTCGCCTAATTATAACCTTGTATTAAGATTGATAGTTATCAGATCCCAAGTAAAAGAACAGAAGGCTTAGATTGTGCTGCTCCTTTTGATATGGTGATTTGCCTTTGCATTAACCTTTCATGGTCAATTTGCAAAATGAAGGTCCTTTAATTTGGACCGACGACCTTTTTATGTTAATTAATTACCTTTATGGATGATAATAATTAACCTTTTTTGGGTCGAGGAAATCATTAGTGTTGCCGTTTAATAAGAGGTCATGATTACTGTGGATCTTTGTCCTCTTTTACGATCGTTAGCTCTTTGGTATTTATAGAAAGTTTTGATGTTAACATTCGATTTCCTTCTATACGAAGCAAATTCCATCTAACAGAGAAGGCATTGGCTTTATAAAAGTTTTATTTATTTAATTTTTAATTTCTATTTTTCTGTCAAATAAAAACAAAAATCTGATTGATAATGTTTTGTTGTTATGTTTTATATCTGATAAAATTGAATGATAAATTATTTTTAATTAATTGAATTTATCTTAATCTCTTATATAACATTTATTAATAAATTTTTAATAAAATTATTTTATCGTATTTAAATAAATAATTTAAAAATTATTTTTATTTAAAAATTATTAAATTAAATTTTGTTTGAGATATATATGGATATTTTGAATTTAGTTATATTAATTAATAATTACTAATTTAATTTAATTTAATAAAATGTAATATTAAATTAAATAATTCATAATTTTTATTATTAATTAATATATTAAATAATATATATTTAAAAGAAACAGAAACAGAAAACTAAAATTACTATTTGTGATTTTCATAAATTTTAAAAACGAATTTTTTAGTAAATCTAAAATCATAAATAAAAAAACCAAAAGCATAAATAAAGTTTAATAATATTTCTGAATGTGATTCCATGGTAATACTTTTGGTGGGGAAACGCCACACGAGCCATAAATTCATTGACAAGTTGGGTTAATTACACAAAAATTTATATAATATGCTACTTTTTAAAAATTTTCTTTACTAAAATTTTCTTTGACCTATTTTGCAAAATAAAGATGATTATTTTAATACCCTCATAAATCTACAAATTTGCATAATAAATTAATAATATACTAATTAAGTATTATGTGTGGTAATACAAACACCCTTCTGCTATCAAACAAAATCTTCCCTTATCCGATATGTTTTCTTTTATACACATTTAGTATAATATTCAACAGTTTTGACTTCATAATCTAAGATAGCAATAAAAAATATATATTCATCAAAATTAGTAAAAAATGAGCTTTTATTATTATAATACAACTTGTTTGTTTCTATTTTTATTTTTATTTTTTATTTTTTTCAAATTAAAGAAAAAATATTTTTTTTTGAGTTTTTGATTTTTGTTTTTAGTTTTAGTTTCTTTGGGTTTTCAAAATTTATAAAAACTATAAAAAATAATTTTTGTTTTCTGCTTCTATCTTGCTTCATAATATGATATACTATTAATTAAATATATTATTTAATTATTTAATTTTAATAAGAATTATGAATAATTTTATTTCATATTATATATTCAAATTAATTATTAATAAGAATTATGAATAATTTAATTTTATAATTAAATTAAATGATTATCAATAAATATAATTAATTTTAAAATATCTTTAAAATATATATTGCAAATAAAATTTGATTTAATACTTAAAATATATTTAAAATAAATATTATTTTGTAAATAAAACATTATTTTTAAATTATTTATTTTAATAAAATAAAATAAAATAATTTTATTAATAATTTGTTAATAAATATTATATAAGAGTTTAAATTTTATCTAATACGTAATTATCATCAGGATAAAAGTATAACTACATTCACATTAACAAATAAACAAAATTTTATTTTTATTTAAAAAACAAAAATTCAGCAAAAAATAGAAACTAAAATCTACCGCAACAAAAAATATAAGTGAAACCGAACGAACCTGAATAAATGTTCATTTTATGACAAACACTCACCACTCTCTAATTATGCATTAACCGTTATGATGAATAGATTATAGTATAAGTTGCTTCTTTCTTTTTTATTTTAATCATAAAAGTGACGTTGAATGACATACGAACATTAATAACATATAAGATATTACTATTTTTTCAGCCTGGAATATATATAGTCAATATGATATGATTGCTGAACGAATAAAACAAATATTTCAATATTCTTGAATTCGGTGTTAATATAATGAAATTAAGTAGTAATGTTAGGTATTAAGTTGAAATTTGGTTGAATCACCGTAACATTACAATGTTGTGTGAGTAATTAAGTTGTTATGCTATTGCCATCGTTTCACATACAATGGTCTCTGAGTCTCTGCTGACGCTGTGGAGGCCGCCATTTCTGATTTTGGGTGAGGAAGATGCTTGTGTTTTCTCTCGAAAGCAACGGTGGCTGTCTGAAAGGGGTTTAGAGTAAGACCTGGAGTTTCTAAATGGGATAGTACTAACTTGGTAAAGTATCGCATTGGTTTCGATCCACAAGTTGAATCTGATTTTTTTTTGTCTTTTTTTGGTTGAATTCAACCTGGAATTTGTATAAATTGGATATTAAAATGACGGCTTCTAGAAAATTTAATAAAATAATTAGGTAAAGTTGGTACATAAGACTCGTCGTTATATTATTATTTTGTATTATAAAGAATCTGTGTTCGTGAATTGAATTTATGATTTTACAACTCTTATTTTATTTAAATATTTTGAATACAGTTAATTTTATTCTCTTAAATCTAGCTTTAATTTAAAATTTAATTATTAATTTTAAATCAAATCAAATCAAATGATAATGATGAATTCAACTTAATTTCAAATCATGTCTTTACTATTTTTTGTTTGAAATTTGAAGAATTAAGTATATGGAAGTTGGGTGACATGAACTCAGATAAAACCCTTAACTCGTAGATTGAAACTAACACTTTGTTTCTAAATTGCATTGGGTAATCATAATGTCATTATCTTGACTTTAACAATTTTCACTTCGTTTTTTTTCTGAGTGGATACCTACTTTAATTTCAAACCATACGTGAACGAGAATACTGTCCAATGATCCAATCCTCCCTTCTTATTTCGACATCAGCATGATGCACATTTTTATTAGGTTGGGTCATCCCTTAGACTTTTGGACTTTGGACAGCTCAAGATGGATCATGCAAAACTGATTCTAAGTGGATAAAAAATTTAATAGAGTTAAAACACAGCGTAATCTAAGGAAGTTCTTGATTGGATGGATATGAAGAAGAATAAGTATAGTATATTAATCCCAACCTATAACGAATGTCGGTCTGATATAGCCCTTGTCGTCTACCTCATCTTTTAGCATCCATGGTAGGCTCTCCTCAGCTCTCCATCTTCTGATTTGGTATGGACTCATTCACGAATATTCAGCTGAATGTAGTAGTTCCTGTGCAGAGACGATGATTATGAAATCTTTCCTTTTGGTGGACGATGGAAGTCCTGATGCTGACATGCCCCACTCGCGGATATTTAGATTTTGCTCCAACAATTCGTATGTATATGTTTGTGTCTCTGCTGTTACTATCTTATTGATGGCAAATCTCATGTGTTGTTTATTGAGCTCTTCTGAATTAAATGGGTTTGATTCTCAGTGAGATCTAAGCTTGGTTGCTCTTTCATCCGGCTTAGTTTGGTGCCTAAAACTGCTACATCTTTAGGCGTTCACATGTGACAGGTTCCAATAACTTTTGTGGATAGAGTATTTGGAAGTTCTAAGCTTGGAGAATCTGAAATTGTTGAATACCTGAAAGGTCTAGCTTATCTTCTGGTGACAACATAAAAAGAAAGAAAAAAAGCTAACAACAAAAACCAACTTTTTATAAAATATTTTTCACTAGTCGTGGCCTTTTTTTTTAATTAAACCACCCGGTTTTCTACATCACATAAGCAACCGATTAGTTCAGATTCGAGTTAGGTGAGACCCTTTTGGATGATAAAGCTCTCCCTCACAAGTTTTTAAAACAACTCCATTCTCTAAACTTGAGCTCGAGATTTTGGTTAAAGATGAAGCAGCTCGTGCCGCTTCTCCACAGCCCTCGTGGGTAATCGTAGCCATTTTATGCATTAAGCTTTGTTCCCTAACGGTGAATCAATGAATGTTCTGGGTTATAATATATCATTTGCTGCGCATAGCAGTGATGATGATAGCTATAAACGATAATTCCGCATGGCGGTTGAACGAAATGAATAGTTCAAGACAATAATTAAGAGGCCTGGAGGTATTTAGGAACTCGTACAATATTTTCACAAAAAATCTGGATCCTTACCTTTGTAAGGGAAGTGGTAGAATTGGACCAGTTCTTAGGTTCGAGTATAGATTATAATTAGAAATAGTTATATTTACAAATATCAATTAAAGAATTTGTCACCTCAAAAGCTCTTCCTTTGTTAGTTCCCGTCTGCACAAAGTCCCATATCGGCTGCCTTAGGTGTGGCAAAATACACTCAATCCAATTTCGATCAACTTGAAGTTAACAATTTTAACTTAGAGTTTACATATTCAAGTTTTTTAATTTTAGGTTTCAGGTCAAAATTGGGTTCAAGTTGGTTTTGAAATTCAATATTTTTATGTAAAATAACATATGCTTTAATTTTTTAAATATTTAAATAAAATAAATTTAATCAGGTCCGATCAAGTTTGAGTTTGAGCCTAAAATCTCGAACTCGGTCGAATTTTAGGTCGGATGCAATTCTGAAAATAAAATTTTGAGTCATGCTTAAGCCTAAATAAACTCGACCTAACCTGACCAACTATCATGCCTATTGTTATAATGGTGTTCTTAAGCATCAAACTTATCTACAAGTAGCGTCTACTCCTTTACACAATAATCTTACTTAGATCTATTTAAGCAAGACTCAGCCTTCTCACGTGATCGTCTACCAACAATTTAGTTCTCGAACATTTCACTACCTTCGTAATGTTTAACTCTCACATTTGCAAGAAAACAACGAAAGCAATAATAATGGCAACAATAGAAGTAAAGAAGAGATATAGCAATAATGCTAAACCTTTATTACTTATCTCAAAGTATACAAAGGAACGTTCTCTTAACTCTGTGTGTAAGGAGCAAGGCTTAAATGAGCTATATATAGGTATCAAGGCTTTGGGGAACAAGTTATAATCCTAACAGAACTCTACTACCCATGATCACATCTTATCTTATTAGATTACATCATTATCTTATAAGATAACATCCCTATCTAAATAGGACTTTATCTGATAAGGTCTATCTATATCCCAACTAACAAGATAAAAGATTACGCATGATCTATCCCTATCCACAAAGATGTCCACTATCTTCAGATGATCCTCCCATGTGATTGTTATCCTTTAATGTTGATATTTATCCTCCGTGATCTTATTCGTCACATCATTCTAAGATCTCCCATGATCTCTATCTATTGATGATGAGTCATCCAAGCCAAATCTAATCATAACATATTGGTCTGATCCAATGCTTACCCATGTCAGGTCCATTAGTCATGATCTGTCCATTTGAGCAACCGCTAAGTCCTTAGTCCATCAAGAACTTAGCCTTAGCCATGTTAGCTCGTATATGGTCTGAAACTCTGCCAAAACTCACACTATGCTTGATCTAATGTGTTAAGTTACCTTGGAGCCTTCACATGCCACTGCCATGATTGTGATCTAACTAACTTTTCACCTAAGGTCCGTTTCTGGCTAGCTGCGAAGTGCCTTCATGGCTAACAAACTACCCCCACCAGATGAATTCGACACCCTCGTTGAACTATTCTGAAGGTAGGTGTTCACCTGATCTTCGAACTGCTACAAGGTCATATCTTTCTCCCACGTTACTTTCGTGATCAGCTTTCCCTTCCACTAGATTAAGAATGTTGTCCGTCGGTTCTTCTTATGTTACCCCATTGTTCGGTGATCCAAGATCTTCTCTGCTTGATCCTCGAACTATTTTCTCACAACCAATGGAGCTCTCTTCACTTAACTCCTATTTGGATCTAATGTATCTTCATGGTAAGGTTTGAGAAAACTAATATGAAAAGTAGGTTGTTCCTTTAAACTCTCTAGCAACTTCAAAATGTATGTCATGTTCCCTACTTTACTAAGCACTTCAAACAGTCCATTGTACTTTGGCACCAATCCACAATGCGCTTGCTTGCTCGAGATCTTCTTTTAAATCTATGGGGTAAGTTTCAGCAGTACCTTATCTCCCACGTCGAACTCTAATGGTCTCCTCCATAAGTCCACTTATTTCTTCATCCGTCGAGAAGCCTTTCAAAGACTATCCCTCGCCTCATCCAACAACTTTTGTTTCTCCATTGTGAACTTGTACGCGTAGGACATTTGTCATCTGTACTTTGTTATGCACTCTCGAGTGGAGTGAGAGGTTGCTATCCCAAGATTATCTCAAAGGAACTCTTCTCCTTCATAGAAGATCTGTGCAAGTTATAGCAAAACTGTGCAGTATCAATCAAACTTAACTAATTACATTGACTCGCACTTACGTAACGCCTTAAGTACTCCTCCAATAAACGATTGATCATCTCTGTTTGGCCATCCTTCTGTGGGTGATTTGCCGTTAAAAACTTTCAAATCGTAACCCATAAAAGGATGTCTATAATTAGCCTATAAATCTAGCATCTTGGTCACTCACAATGTCCGCATGGACTCCAAAGTATTTCACCACATTCTTATAGAACAACTCTACCGCAATATCTGAGGGACGTGATGCTGGTGTAGGCGTGAAGATCCTATACTTGGAGAAACGATTTACAATCACCATGATTTTCGCCACCACCTTTGGAAACCCTATTATGAAATCCATTGAAACTGACATACAAGGCACGTCTTGACATACACCTCAATGTCATTCTCCATCTTCGACCAATAGTAGGAAATAGCTAGGAGCACCATCATCCTCTGAACTCTGAGGTGACCAACTCACTGTGAGTCATGTGTCTCCATCAACAGTTGTTTCCACAAGCTACCAAAAGTTGGCATGTAAACTTGACTACTCTTAGTCATCAACAACCCATCATCATCGAGCTAAAACTTGCACACAACACCTTCTTAACTTGTGATATCAACTTACAGTATGGGTTGCCCAATGGAGTCGCAGCTTTGATTTATAACAAGAATAGAAGAGTTGGTGATAAAATAGATTGATAATCTCATTACTGAAATGTACTACATATATACACACTGTCGAACATATCTTCTCCTAAAATAATGCTACAAAACCGGCAATATATGCCTAATTATACTCCTATACAAATCATCTAATTATGTCGAGGATAATTACAAAATAACTAACATATAATTTCCTTAATAATTTACTCCAACATGTTAGACTCCACCCTAGTAATGGCATATAGGGTCGTGAATACCTCCTACTGACTCAAGACATCCGCCACGTTATTGTGCTCATGGACGAAGCCACAGTGGGGGCAAATGGGGGCACTTGCCCCCACTACATCTAAATATTTTTAATGAAATTAAAATTTTGCCCCCATTAATTTAATTGGTGACAAAAAAATAATAAAAAATTATAGATATATTAAGATAAAAATAAAATCTGATTCCATCTATTTTTATTAAGATTACTATTATTAAAGTCCATAACTTTTTTAAATGAAAGCCTACAACTAAAGAGATAAAAACTACATGCTTAATTGACTTTTTTTATTTAGATTTTTCTACCCTTTTGACTTCTTCATCACACTACTTTTTGTCTTTTTAGCTTTTCTTCCCCTAACTCTACAAGGATTACCACACCCATAGTGAAAAAAATCTATATTGAACGCAAGTTTGGAAAGAATTCCCCCATAGGCCCTACCCCGTTCTAGTGCTAATAGGTAAATTCCTACTTCTTTTCTTTGGAAGAATGTGTAGTACGTATAATTTAGAGATGAGTTCTTGTAAGTTGTAATAGAGTTGGTATAGTTTTAATCTGTACATTCTTTTAGACTTTTAATGAAGCTGCAAGATAAGATTTCTCATTGTAGACGAAAAATCGTAACATATAAAGTCGTAAAAATAAACAAAAACAGTACAAACCAATTAGCACTAGTGATAATAGAGATAAAAGAAGTACCCTAGATGTCCTTATGAATAAAAATAGATGGGCTTAGATTTTTTTATTTGATATCTTAATATATCTATAT
The DNA here is from genome assembly GCA_026546855.1 of Erythroxylum incrassatum. Lineage (NCBI taxonomy): Eukaryota > Viridiplantae > Streptophyta > Magnoliopsida > Malpighiales > Erythroxylaceae > Erythroxylum > Erythroxylum incrassatum. The sequence goes on along the minus strand of JANVCL010000213.1, from coordinate 3,486,622 downwards.
TTTTTATTATTTTTTTGTCACCAATTAAATTAATGGGGGCAAATTTTTAATTTTTTAATGGAATTAAATTTTAAAATAATAATTTAAATTAAAAAATTTTTAGTAATATAAGAGTACTTTAAATTTTTTGCCCCCACTCAAAATAATTTATGAATCCATCCCTGATTGTGCCTCCCCGGTTTATGCTCCCACGCGAAATTACATTCAGTAAGGAACTCCTACCATTGAGCTTGCTTCGCTGATAACTTTTTTTGGGCCCTGAAAAAAGTGTTAACAACATTGTCCGTACGAACAACGAATCTAGTTCATAGCAAATACACTCACTATGTCGCAAGGCAATGCACCACCGCGAGCATCTCCTTCTTGTACGTTGAGTATCGCTGCTCCACACCGTTCAGTTTTCGACTCTTAAATGTTATGGAATGACCTTCCTATACTAGGAATCCGCCAATGGCTTTGTCTGATGCATTTGTATGTACCTCAAATAGAAGATCAAACTCTAGCAGCTTCAACATAGGTTCGGTTAAGATAGCAGCTTTAAATATCTCGAATGTGTCCTAACACATATTTGACCAACACCACTCTTGCTTTTTCTTTAGCAAGTTTGTCAATGACACCATTTTCTTCAAATATCCCACTATAAACCGCCTATAGTAGTTCGCCAGTCTAAGAAAACTTTGCAATTCTCATACTATTGTGGGAACTTGCCACTCAATTATCTCCTTTACCTTTTCAGATCCATCCTGACTTGACCCTTACTCACCAAATGGCCCGAGAATATGATCTACGGCTGTGCAAACTCACACTTCTCCATCTTCACATAGAGCTTGTATTGCTTCAGCTACTCAAATACTTTCCTCAAGTGCTCTACATGTTCAGCCATATTTGTGCTATACACCACGATGTCATCGAGATACACCACCACGAACTCATCAAGGAAATCATACAGCACGTCATTCATTAGGTTGCAAATGTTGCAGAGGCATTAGTCAATCCGAATGGCATGACTAGAAATTTGTACGATCCATACCGAGTCACGCATATTGTCTTTTGCTCATTACCCTCGACTATCCGCATTTTCCAATACCCACTCTAAAGATCCAGCTTCGTGAAAACCGCAACCCTCGACAATTTGTTCATCAAATCTTGCACTAAGGGAATAGGATACTAGTTTTTTTATCATTACCTTGTTCAAGGCTCAATAGTCTACGCATAACCGAAGTGTTCCATCTTGCTTCTTCTGGAACAATAATGGGGCACCATACGGGGCTTTAGATGGTTAGACGAACCCTGCCTCCAACAGTTCACCAAGTTGCTTTCAAAGCTCCCTCAACTCCAACAGGGACATCCTATATGGGGTATGTGCCGGTAGGATCGCTTTAGGAACCAACTCAATCCTGAGATATATCTTTTGACGAGGGGGAAGAGTCTTAGATAACTCTTTCAACATCATGTCCCGAAACTCCCTCAATAAATTTGTAACCACATTTGGGACTTCCACCATATGGTCCTCACTAATCTCCCACATGGCAGCGAGATATGTCTCTATACCTTTCTTCGACCCATTCTCGATGCTTATGGTCGACATATGTGCTACCCCCATTGTATCATCCGTCGTTCCACCATCGGATCTACAATAATTAACAAAGAAATAACTTTTCTTATACATGATCATCATACCTTCCAAACTTGGATACAAGAAATCGATCCCAGTATTAACACGAAATCTTCAAGTGGTATGACCATGCAATTGAACTTGGCACTCGAACTCCTTATGCTCACTGGGACGTTGTAAGTAGCTCCTACCATATCTTATGCCTTACTCGTAGGTTTTTATCCTTGTCAAATTCTTCGACACCTTGAGCCCCAACTTACGCACCATCCTTTCCGCCACGAATGAGTGCGTCGCACTAGTATCTATCATCACAGTTACCTCATTCCTATTGACTTGCATCCCTACATAAATTTGTTTGTCAAAAGGATTAGACTCGCTCTTAACTGCGTTCAATAAGGCGATCGGATTTAGAGCCGCTTCCGAATCCTCCTCTTCTTCTTCCACAATCGATGCGTTCAACTTCTATTTCCTTAGACATTCTCTCGTAAAGTGTGGACCATTGCATAGGTAATAAGCAAGTTTTCCCTTTTTGGAGGACGTCTTCCCATTATTGAAACCACTGTTTTGCTTGCCTTTCCTCTTAAAGTCTCCCTTCTTGGAGTCTTTCTTCTTTTTCCCCTTGCTCTTCTCCTATTGGGCTAGGCCTTTTTCCTTGGAAGAATTTAAGGAACCCATCTTAGTATCCTTCAGCACTCGAAAGTCCACCAAAGCAATAGCAGCCTCGATTGCACAAACCAAGTCCTTCACATTTTGCCTTCGCAACTCCATTTGTGTCAATTGTTGTAACTCAGACAAAAATTTAAACAGTTTGTCTCCGTTTGACATATTATCAATGTCAAGCATTAGAGAACTACAGTTTTTAATATATTCTCTTATTGATCTGTCCTATTTCAGCTTCTTCAAGGCATCTCTCGTGAGCCAAAAAATTTTTATAAGAAGAAATTGATCCTTTAACTCCATCTTCATCTTATCCCACGTGTCGATGGGTCTCTACCCGCATTGATCTCCGCAGAGGTCCTCGTCTTCCACTAAAACTTTGCATCAACATCCAAGTACATGGCTGTTATGTTGACCTTCTCAACATCGAGTATCTTAGCAGCCACAACGTATTGCTCCATGTTCCATAAAAAGTTCTCGAGCTCCTTCGAGTTCCAAACACCTTCAAAAACTTTGGACTCACGCATCTTGACCATGGTGTTCTCAACACGTCCAGTCTCCTGTATTGCAACAACATGTCTTAGGATCATCATTTCGAACCTAGTATCTTCTTGTGCCTTCATTAATTCTGCTATTTGTTGCTACAATTCCTGGATTTGTTCAACCAACATCTTCATTTGAGTGTTGTAGGAAGTGACCACCTCCTCTCCTTGAGGAATTGGGTCAATGAGTGCCTTCACTCTGATGACACAGTCTCTCAAATTGCTGCCTCTCGCTATCTCTAACCTGGCTCTGATACTAGTTGTTACAAAGTTTTTCTTAAGCACCAAACTTATCTACAAGTCGTGCCTACTCCTTTCCATGATAATCTTACTTAGATTCGTTTAAGCAAGACTCAACCTTCCCATATGATCGTCGACTCAACCTTCCCACATAATCATCGACCAAGAATCTAGTTCTCGAATACCTTATGACCTTCGCAATGTTTATCTCTCATACTTATAAGAAAACAACGAAAACAATAATAATGACAACAATAGAAGCAAAGAAGAGTATAACAGTAATGCTAAACCTTTTTTTCTTCCCTCAACGTATACAAAGGAATGCTCTCTCAGCTCTGTGTGTAAGGTGCAAGGCTCAAATGAGCTATATATAGGCATCAAGGCTTCGGGGAATAAGTTAGAATCCTAACAGAACTGTATTACTCATGATCACATCTTATTTTATCATATTACATCATTATCTTATAAGATAACATCCTTATCTAAATAGGACTCTATCTGATAAGGTTTATCTACATCCCAACTAACAAGATAAAAGATTACATATGATCTATCCCTATCCACGAAGATGTCCACTATCTTCAGATGATCCTCCCGCGTGGTCTTTATCCTTTAATGCTGATGTTTATCCTCCGTGATCTTATTTGTCACATCATCTAAGATCTCCCACGATCTCTATTTGTTGATGATGAGTCATCCGAGCCAAATCCAATCATAACACACTAATCCAATCCAATGCTTACCTATGTCAAGTCCATTAGCCATGGTCTATCCATTTGAGTAACCACTAAGTCTTTAGTCTATCAAGAACTTAGCCTTAACCATGTCAGTTCGTACACAGTCCAAAACTACCAAAACTCGCACCATGCTTGATTTAACGTGCTAAGTATTCTTGGAGCCTTCACATGCCACCGTCATGCTTGTGATCTAGCTAACCTTTCACCTAAGGTCCGTCTCCAGTTAGTTGTGAAGTGCCTTCACGTGTTAAGGGGCTAACACCTATCAATAAAGGATTTCACATAATAAAATAGATTACTATATCCATCATCTGATAAACATGTTGTAAGAAAATGGTTTCCTTGTGTAAATATGATATCAAATTTACATGGGGCTATTTGTTTGTGTTTTGTTAAGGCTCTTGTTTTTCATATGTAATGATTCAAAAATTGAATCGATTCAACCGGTTCAACCATAAAAATTTTAAACTGATTAATTTTTTGGTTCGATGAACTTTAATAACTTTATTGTTAAAAACTAAACAACTTATTAATTAACAGTCAGCTTTCACCACTAATCAATTTTTATAAGCTAAAATAAATAAATTAATTTTCATTTAAAAGTCTCTTTTTTAGTTAAATTTCAAATGTTTCAATGGATATAGACAATCTCTTTAAATCATATTTCAAATTCTTCAATTTTATTCAATCTTTAATAGGTTTTATGACAGTATAATACCGGTTGAACTTTTTAAATTTTAAACCTCTTTTCTTATAAGTTTAACTTTCGGTCCGATTTTTAATATATTAGCCATATATTAGTTTATAACTAGTTAGAATATTTAATTGAAGAATTAATCATTTATTTATAGTAATTTCATTATATAATTACAAACAATTAAAACTTGCACTAACATAGAATACTATATTATTACTAAACAATGCAAGCTCAATTTGGAGCATTGGTTTATACTCATATTGCATCTAAGATTCACAACAAACTTCCATAACTTTTATTCTAGATGAAGTTATATGATGTTGTGAAACTTTTGTTTCATAATGTTAGTTAGATGAAACAAAATAAGTCACTTTGGTTTTGGTTTCATTCACGTATTTCCCAATGACCTCACTGAAATTAAATTCGACACTTCATTGATATATTTAAAGACATAGTTGTTGCAACCTATGATCGATCTAGAAAACAAATTCAAGAGCTTATTAAAAGTTAAAATATTCTCAATCAATTACTTACGTTGAATTCGTCCCTTGAATATGAATTTATTTATAATACATACAAATATTAGTTAATGAATTTCTCGTTATTTAAATGAAAAATCATATTAACCCATAGAAATTAAAATGTCGACACCAAATTGAACCAAAACTGCCAAATTAGCCCTTTCCATCAATAAATGAGACTATTTATTTGTTGTATATGATCTTCATCACGTTTACGGTAAGGCTGTGTACTACTAGACGTTCCTGTTGGAACCTAATCATGATCGAACCACGAGCATAGTGAAAAAACAAAAAATTTTACATATTCTGAAAAGGTCTCGATAATTGAATTAACTTGAACAAAACATGAATTCGAATAAGAAATCATACCTTTTGCGTTCTAGTTGAAAAACCTTTGAAATTGTTCCTGATTTATCAATCACAAGTTGTTCAATTGTCCAACCTCTGATAGTATCCACAAAGCAATTCTTAATACTGTTTTGAGAGGAAGAAGACAAAGTGCTAGCTTCCAAATGTTTATTTAAATAAAAAATCATTGAGGTTTTTAATTAAAATTAAAAATTAAAAATTATAATTGAAATCAAAATTAAAATAATTTAATTTTAATAAAATCAAATATCTCATATTTGATCCCCAAAGTTTCTCAAACTTTATAATTAAGTATAAAATAATTAAATTATTTTTTCTTTCACAAATTGCTCTTTGATGCATGACCCATTAGGTTCCTAATAAATTGGCAATGATTATAAATTACAATTCTGATTCACAATTAGAATTAGATAAATTAAAACTTCTTTTAATTTATCTTTAATTCTCTAATTAAACAATTCATAATCATAAATCATAATTGAGGTCTATCAATGTGTCATGATTACCCAAATATTAGAAATGTCAAAGTGATTGACTTAACCTGTCCATGCATGGTTATAATGTATAATTTAATCCTTTTGTCATTAAATATTCTAATTGGACGGAGTATGAATATAGTGTCTACTCTTTTGGTCAAATTATGTTCGTTCTTGCTGATTAGTGATTGATTTATAATTGAAATTTGAAAAAGTCTTTTTAAATATCAGTTCACTCTGACTAGAGAATTCTATAAATCATTACTAATCAAGAACAGTATAATATTCTCTCTAATTACTTTAGTGATGAATCCTATATTGACTTACTCAACTATCTCCATATGGTTCATACTGTATCCAATTACTACCAACTAAATTATCCTAGGATGATTCATAAGTAGTATCAAAATATAGTAATTCTCATACGAGATACCTTGTTAATCTCAAATCTGAGGATCAATTTTACAATCATCATTATGAGATAATCCACAGACACATAAGTAATATTCCATTCAGAATTCTCATAATCGGGTCAGTTTAGTGACTTATTCTCTAATAATCACCCATACATTAGATTAAATATCTCCATACTTTAATTTATGATATCAATTACTTTCTTCAAAAGAAAGAAACATAATGTGTACTAATTTTATAGCTTCAATAATATCCCGTCTTGATGAAACTACAACTAGGAACATTTAGGAATAATTCATGTGGTGACCATCCTTGGATTATCAATCCTTTGCCTTCTTTTCTCATTTCATATCCGTCAGCTTTCAGTTGTGGTGCTCCCTTCATTCACGTTAGGTGTTGCTGGTGCTTCGTTTAAATCAGGTGCGGTTAGTTTCATGTCGTTCACGTATAGGTGTTGTGCTAGTGGTTGGTTATCGTCCTTCACGTCTGTCAAACCATACAGAGGTGGTTGATGGTTAGGCAATATTTTGACTGGCTTTCTACAAGGCATATTTCAGACGACAAGTGTCTTTCTCAAGCATCGTTGTAAAGGGAGGTATTCTTCTCCTTTTTTTTCTCCTATCTTGCATCATTGCAGCATGTTTCTGGATCATTTGTGAACAGAGGTGGGTGTTGGTTATGCCACATTAAGGCTTGCTTTGTTCAAGGCATATTTCAGACGGCCATTGTCTTTCTCAAACATTGCTATAAAGGGAGGTATTCTTTACCTATTTTTCTCTCTTATCAAATGTTTTGAGTTCTCGTCTTTGTCGCTATCTTTCTGCTACTTTTTTTCCATGTTTTATGAAGGAAAGTGGTTTGAATTTAGTGTTGGCTGCATGAAATGGGTGGGTTGATGCTCTTATCCTCTTTCAGTAGTTCTTTTCTTTTATGATGCCATTGACTTTTCAACTGCTACTTTGGTACTGTTTGTTTTTTGTAATTATTTCCTGGCTGATCCAAAACTTGCTCAGCGTTGATAATTTTTTTCCATGTAGCATCACTGAGTTTTAGTTCATAAAGATTAGGCTTAAAGGACCTTTTTTTATATCATAAATTGTATCAATTTTGGTACTTAATATCTAGTTTATTATTAAGATCTAGGAATCACCAAAGGGAGTTTCATACTTTGCCTAAAGGCCGTTAGGAAGGATTTTTCTGGTTTTGTTCTTCTGGGTTTTTCATACTAATCCGTCCATTAGAGATACATGGTTAACTTATAGGGATAAAGATCCTCGTATCCATGGCATCAAAACTCAGATTCGTCCATAGACGCTAACCTTACCCTCGTTTTGAAAGAGACGCAGCAATCCATGCAGTGTCTTTTTCCAATATTTGATGTGTCCCTTCTTTCTCTCTCTTTGATAACACCACCCTTCACTTCTTACAATCTCTTTTGTCATATCAAATCTGCTGGTATCAAATCGTCGGATTGGCTTTGTTGTAGGGTACTCAATAGTTAGGCTTCAGTGTGTTGTACGTTTGTGGGATTGAGCAAGCCCAAGCCTTGAACACTGTACTAATTCTATTACTATCAGTATCCTACTTATTATTATTATTATTGGTATTATTTATTTATATTTTTTTTAAAATTTAAATTTAAATTTAAATTTTATTTTTATATTTATTATAATTTTTATCTATTATTCTTACTTTAGTATCTTTGTGGCGGGGTCTATTAGTTTCAAGTTTTTTAGGGCGTTCTTAGGATAGTACTTGCCGAAAACGTTATAGGCACAAGTTAGGTGGGATGCCTTCAGATCGAGCAAATTGATTCGGTGTAAGCGGGTCGGTATGTACAACGTGTAAAAATAAAGATAAAGATGATTTAATAAGGATAGGCTCTTGGAACGTGGGGACTCTCACGGGAAAGTCCTTAGAATTGGTAGAGATTTTAGACAAGTATAGGATACACATAGCATGCATCCAGGAGACCAAGTAGGCAGGAGTTAAAGCGAAGGAGATTGGGGGTTTCAAATTATGGTACTCGGGTAGTACGCGGAAGCAGAATGGGATAGGCATCTTAGTGTACAAGGGTCTTATGAACAGAGTAGTAGGGATCATAAGAGTCAATGATAGGATAATGGTGGCAAAAATTATTTTAAGCAGTGTGATTCTTAATGTAGTATGTGCTTATACACCTCAAGTTGGCGCAGACGAATAACAAAAAATGCACGTTCTGGGAGGCACTAGACGGGGTGCTTTAACAAATCTCTCATCCTGAGCAAATCATCTTAGGAGGGAATTTTAATAGGCATATAGGGATGAATTCAAATGGATATATCGGAATTTATGGGAGCTTCGGAACCGGCACAAGAAATGATAGTGGGGTTGATTTATTGGATATGGCCATAACATATGAGTTAGTAATAGTAAATTCATGTTTTAAGAAAAACGAAGCGCACTTGGTGACATTTTGTAGTAACACAATCAATACGCAAATTGATTATCTCCTTGTTAGGACAAGAGCTAGTCATGGTGCAAGGATTGCAAAGTACTTCCGCCTGCATGCCTATTAACCCAACATAAATTGTTAGTTTTGGATCTAGGGATTAAGGGATAGAAGTCACATCAATTCACTGAGCATTTTCATAAAATCAAATGGTGGAGATTAAAAGGAGAGATGGTGGAACAATTTAGGACTTAGGTTCGGTACAATACAACATGGGCTGTAAGTGGGGATTCGAATCGGATGTGGCAGGGAGTAGCCCCCATGGTGAGAGAGACCGTCACGAACTCCTTGGCATTTCTAGGAGACAGGGAAGGAGACGGATGGAGTCTTGGTGGTTGTCAGACGAGGTTTAAGGGACGGTAAATGAGAAAAAAGAGAGCTTTTAAAGCTTTGTTGGCAAATGCAACAGAGGAGGAGCAGGTCACTAATAGAGTAAGGTATAGACTGGCAAAGTAGAAGGAAAAGAAGACTATCTCAGTGGCTAAAGGAGAGGCCTACAAAAATATGTACAGAGATTTGGATACGGTCAAAGGAGTACAAAGAATTTTCAAGTTAGCAAGAGCCAAGACATGTGAGACGGAGGATTTTAATCAAATCTGTTGTATATGTGACGAAGCAGGACAGGCAGTCACAGAGGCCCAAGCCATCAAAAGGAGGTGGTAAAGATACTTTTATGGCCTGTACAATGAGGATATTTTGGTCAACATACAATCAGGGAAGCATCTCGTTTCAAGACAATTTCTAAACGGGTATTCTTGGGGGTGAATCACAAGGGGAGAAATTACAACTGTTTTAAGGAGGATGGGGAGTAGACGGGCCGTAGGGTCGGATGAGATCCCAATAGAGGTATAGAAGCGATTAGGAGTTATCGGTATTGAGTGGCTGGTTCAGCTCTTTAATGTGATCCTCGAGTCAGCCAAGACGCTGGATGAATAGAGATTGAGTAGGTTAATTCCCTTATACAAGGCCAAAGGAGACATCCAACAATGTTACAACTATCGAGGCATCAAATTATTAAGTCATACCATGAAGCTGTGGGAGAAGGTAATTGAAAGGAGAATCCGACGAGTTGCTTCTATATCGGACAACCAATTCAGATTTATGCTAGGTAGGTCCATGACAGAAGCAATATATCTACTTCGGAGACTAATGGAAAGCTATATAGGGAATGACGACGGAATTTGCATATAGTTTTTGTAAATTTGGAGAAGGTGTATAACAAGGTTCCGAGAGAACTCATCTGAAGGTGTTTGGAGGCAAAGGGCATTCCTAGGACTTATATCAGAGTGATTGAGGATATGTACGAAGGAGCGTTGACTAGCGTAAATACGGTAGGAGGCAACACGAAATCGTTCTCTATTGGTGTTGGACTACACTAAGGCTCAGCCTTAAGCCCTTTTTTGTTCACTTTAGTATTAGATGAATTTACCAAAAACATTTAAGGAGAGGTACCTTGGTGTATGTTATTTGCTGACGATATTGTCCTGATGGATGAGACCAAGGAGGGGGTCAATACTAAGTTAGAACGTTGGAGAGAAACGTTAGAATCGAAAGGTTTCAGAATGAGCTGATCCAAGACGGAGTATTTAGAATGCAACTTTTTGGGTAGCCAGATGATACCCGAGGCAGCGGTAGCAATTGGTACTGGCATCATACCACACAAATCATGTTTTAAATATCTCGGATCTATCATTTAGAGAGATGGTAGTATCGATAACGATATAGTACATCATATTCGATCTGGGTAGGTCAAATGGTAGAGCGCATCAGGTGTTTTATGTGATACGAAGGTCCCTCTAAAATTCAAAGGGAAGTTCTATAGAATAGTGATTCGGCCAACCATGTTATATGGTGCAGATTGTTAGCCTACTAAGCGTAGACATATGCGACAGTTGTTGGTAACAGAAATACGTATGCTTAGGTGGATGTGTACCATTACCCAAAGAGATAGGGTACGGAATAGGGTAGTGAGAGACATAATACAGATGGCTAGTATTGCTGACAAGTTGAGGGAGAGAAGACTTAAGTGGTTTGGGCATGTGTGCAAGATACCTTTGGATGCTCTGGTACGACGTTGTGAGCAAATAAACCTTAGTGGCTATAAGAGGAGAAAAGGGAGGCCTTACAAGACCTGAAGAGAAGTGATAAAGAAAGATATGTTAAAGTTGGCCTTCACTGAGGCCGTGGCTAGAATTAGGAAAGTCTGACGAGATAGAATAAAGGTAAACGACATAATTTAGAGTCCTCACACCTCACCCATATCGTTCAGGTGTTGGAGGGAAGCTTACTTGACACATCTGGTAAGAACCCTGCTGTGAGTCCCATTAGTTACTGGACTAATGGACATTTCTTTCTTGTTTTTGCATTCTTTATTATCACACCTTGTTTTATTCTTCTTCTTCTTCTTCTTCTTCTTCTTCTTCTTCTTCTTATTATTATTATTATTATTATTATTATTATTGTGTATTTTAAGATTTTCTTTATTCATTATTATACTTATTATATATCATTCCTCCTGTATTAATTCGATGAAGGGGTCTGTTATGGTCACCATCACGTTTATATATATATATATATATATATATATATACTGCCCTTTTTTTCTTATCACTATTATCCTGTCATATATACATGTGGGTCTACTAGAAACAGTCTCTTTACAATATAGGGGTAAGGCTGCATATTTCAAGCCCCCCCTCCTAAGACCTCGCTTCACTGTAGGACTTCGGGGTATGATGATGATGACATGTGTATATTGAATCTTATAATTATGATCTCATCAAAATTTCAGTTACATAGTAATTATTCCAAAGATTTTACCTTTAGTATTAAAAAATAAAATGTTAATTAAATTAATACATAGAGATAAAGAAAGCCTTTTCTATTAATTAAAATAATTTTATACATTAATTTGTATCCAATTAATTGGCTACAAGAACATAAACTAACCGTTTGTATCAAAATGGAAGAAGAAAATGAAAATAAAAATCCATGCCGAATCGAGCAAATACATGTGTAACTATATAATAGGACAAGTGTTTTGTGCAAGAACTAAAAATCAGAGACAGTAACAAAAGCAACTATGATCCATGTTGCAGCGCATCTTCATGCAAACAGAAGTGGTCAACCTGTTTCCAGATAATAGTCAAGGATTATTGGGGTTCAAAAAAACTGAGGATTTATGAGGTACAATGAATGTATCCGAAGATGTGATACTATCTAGCTTTTTATTCAGTGTCACCAATAATCCCCACAAGAGCATGAACCCCCGTTAAAGTGGTGAAAACGATTATTATCTCGCAAAATTATCAATCGCCCCACAATCTTGGACATGTACTTTATGGCATTATGACAGTCTTCACAGACTCTCAAGTTTTTAATAACACGAATAGGTCTCCCAACAGGAATGGAAAGAATCCCATATGCCACAGCTAATCTCTCACTATGATACTTGAGCATATGCTCTTTCTCTTCTTCTTCAACATCATGTAAAACTACTTTGGTAGAAGAGACATATCCCTCATTTTTCATTTTCAAATCCATTTCTTCCAGAAAAGCATGTAACTTTTCCTTCTCAGGATGGGAAGAATCACCAACTGTAAATGTGTGAATTTTATTTTGTGCTTCAAGCCAACTATACCCGGGCACTTTTTTCACACCTTTGTTCCTCATTTTCAATCTCATTTTACCAACATCTGGCCATCTACCTTTAGCTGCATACAAGTTTGAGAGAAGAACATACATTCCTGAATTATCAGGCTCCATTTCATTAACAACCTGAGCAGCCTTTTCACCTAATTCTATATGGCAATGCATCCTGCTTGCACCAAGTAAAGCACCCCATGTTGATGCATCTGGTTCAAAAGGCATGTTTCTTATTAAATTCTCAGCTTCTTCCAGGCGACCAGCACGGCCAAGTAGATCAACCATGCAAGTATAGTGTACTGAATTTGCAACTATACCAAAATCTTGACTCATTGAATAAAAATATTCGGTCCCCTTCCCTACTAAGCCAGTGTGACCACATGCAGATAATACGCCAACCTGAGAAACCAAAATGAAACCAAGATTCATAAATAGATGATAAAGAAATGCAAACAGTTAACTTTTTATGTTATTTCTGTTAAGGTGGTGTGTGTTAAAATAGTATTTGATTCATCATGGTGTATCACTCAGTAGCTTACTTTTGGTCGACTTTCTAGTTGACAATATTCATATTTAGTTAATAGAACCCTCCTCATTCACATCTTTGTTAAGGAAAATCTTTTGTAGATTGATATACAAAGAGAAACAATAACAGATACACACTACAAAAGAATGTCGATAGAACTTCACAAATGAAAATCTCTTCCAGACTAAAAAATTAACTCTCTTCTGTCCCATGTCATCTATAAATGGAAAAAAATATTTCAAGTTACCACATAACCTCCGTTTTTTAGTATATAAAAGCAAACCTCCTCCAATATTTGAACGTGCTGATTACTGTACTATGGTATTGATGGAGGATCAACTAATAGAAGAATCAGTTGAATTTAAATGTAGAACTTCAATTGTCTAGTTAAGAGTTATAGTCTTACTTGAGCTATTGGTTTAATTTTAATTATTCTTCATTCTTAGGATAAACTTTTAATTTGATTTTGGTCATTAACCAGAGGTACACTGCTATACCGATGTTTTTGTCACTTTGTATGATTTTTTTTTCCTCAAAAAACTAAAAGAAGAGATGTCTCACGATGGTGGGTGTCCCAAAACATATCTGGAAGTCCAACTAAATGAATAAATAAACTCACCATAGTGGTAGCATCTGGCCTGATACCTGATGTCTTCATTGACTCAAAAACTGCTAAGGCTTCCTCACCAAATCCATGCCTTGCATAACCATAGATTATTGTGTTCCATGAGACTACATCCTTGTCGGCTATTTCTTGAAATGCATCACGTGCCTCATCTATGCTTCCACACTTGCAATACATTGCAAGAACAGCATTTCCCACAAAGCATCCAGTGTGATAACCAGCCTTAACCAGACGACCATGCAATTGCTTTCCCAGCTCTAAAGCAGCAATATCAGCACAAGCTGTCAAAGAACAGGTAAATGATGACCTGTTCAATCTTTCTCCATCTCTTTCCATTTCTACAAAAAGTTGTAAAGCTTCTTCACTACATCCATTCTGAGCATAGCCAGCAATCATAGCTGACCAAGAGATGGAATCACGCTCTGGCATGCTATCAAATATACTTCTGGCACGATCAATATCTCCAACTTGAGCATATCCTGTGATCATTGTATTCCAAGAGCTAGTGTTCCTCGAAGGCATAGCATCAAACAAATCTCTTGCCATTTCAATTCTCCGATACTTCACATATCCACCAATCATTGCATTCCATGAAGTTGAATTCTTATCTGGCATCTGATTAAATATACTTCTTGCTTCATTCAACATCCCATGTTGAGCATACCCAGAAACGATTGCTGTCCATGTGAACAAATCCCGACTAGGGGACAGTTCAAACAATTTATGAGCTTCTTCCATGTCTCCATTCTGAGCATAACCTGTAATCATGATGTTCCATGAGACCTTATCTCTCACAGGCATTGTATTGAAAAGCCTCCTGGCCTCCAATAGCCTCTTTGATTTCACAAACCCACCCATCAAACAGTTCCAAGAAACGACCTCCCAATCCATCCTCGACTGAAACAAATTTCTCGCGTCCTCTATCCTCCCATTCTGCACATACGCTGAAAGCATCCCATTCCATGAAATCTCATTCTTACTGGGCATTTTATCAAAAATGTCCCTAGCCTCATCGACAAATCCGTTCTGTGCATACCCCGATAAGATTGCATTCCAGGATACAACATCTTTCTCAGGCATTCTCACAAACAAGGCTCGAGCACCACTCAAATCTTTATTTCTGACAAACCCACTAAGCATGACGTTCCAAGAAAATAAATCTCTATCTGACATTTTATCAAACAAGTCCTTGGCAAGACCAAACTTGTTATTTGCTATATACCCAGAAATCATCGCATTGCAGGAGACCCAGCTTCGACGAGGCATAGAGTTGAAGACTCGAAGGGCGGCTTGGCAATCCCCGTTGCGCATGTGGGCGGAGATTGTCATGTTCCAGCTGACCACGTCCATGTCAACAGCGGCTCGTGATAAAGATTTTTTGGAAGAAAATGCGGTTGATTGGATTTGGAGCTCATTGACGGGTTGTGGTAGGTAATCCAACTTCTGCATATATATGCAATCAATGTGCAATTTTCTTCTCCAACGATAAGTCCCGCGCATTGCTCAAAACTTCGTAAAGTCTGGCTTTCTGATGCCCACTGGTCACTACTCCTGCTCCTCCTTAAATAACATCACATCTCATTCTCCTCAACAACAACCTACTTCTTTCATACTCATCTTGGTGAAGAAAGAAATAAAATTCTTGTCTTCAAGCTGAATGTGGATAATCCTCATAAAAATGAACCAGGTATAATTAATCTTACTGTTAACTTCTACAATGAAACTTCTAACTGCAATCGCTTGACAGCAGGTTGGCTTCAATTACGAATTAAAAGAATCATCAAGAGAAGACAACTTCTTCTTTGCCATTGCTGATGATAGACTTCTTGCAAATTCCTTGGTGGAGGAATCTGAAAAAGAATTAAGGAAGAAATGGGTTATATAGATAAGTCTTATAGACTTATTTATATCTGATCCAAATCCAATTTCTGCCTGACCCCTCTCAAAACCTTACATTGGATCTTGACAAAGTTCGATTACTCAAATTAATGACGTGCTCATCACATCATATTTTTTTATATATCATGTGGCTATTTTAGAAGCTAAAACCTTTCTTCTCTGATAACCCATTTGCTTTTAGTTCTGATATTTAAGTCTTCACGGTAACCCAATTCCCTGGTAACACATAAAGGATAGCCAGAGAGGTGGGTTATGGCTGCCATCATACATCCTTGAAATAGTTGTGGTGGCAAAGAAATAGGTATTAGCAGTTGTTCTGATTTGGGCCTCGTTCGGTATTGACCTTAAGAAAAAGTTAAAAAATTTGTTTGGTAAACAGCTGGTTGCGTTGGGTAACCCAACCAGCTGATATTCCACCAGCTCCTCTATAGGAGCGTTTTACCTCCATTAGCTAATAATTTTTTGTTTTTTCCCCATTTTGCCCCCACTACTCAAGTCTATTGTGCCTCGTTTTTTCCATATCATTCTTCCCCAAGCATTACTCTCGTTTTCTCTCACCATCTCACCGCATGCGATCTTCGTTTCCTTGCTTCATTCGTTTACTCTCACGCATCAAGGAAGGAGAGTAGACCAAATGGAGAGAAGGTTTGAAGTCGATCATGGAAGAGTTCAGCTCTGACGTAGAAAAGGAAGAAAGTGGCACTGTCGGTGAAAGATCGTCTGGTAAGAGGTGGGTTCCTCTTGATTTCCGGTT
>JANVCL010000213.1:3457601-3467994 GCA_026546855.1 Erythroxylum incrassatum | reverse complement strand
GATATGTGTGTTAAGTGTCTATTGACAAAAGAAAGGATTAGTAAGATTTTGTGTAATTGATGGTTATGATTCGCATATGAGGGATAAAATGAATTGAGGTTATGGAATTGATGAATTCAAAAGGGGGGAATTGAATTTGTTTGATTAAAGAAAAAAAATGTACACCGATTTGGATTGGTTTAGTCTTAAGGTTTCCAACGCGACGCTTGTTTAAAATATTCGTTACCCGGATGTCGGAATTAAGTTTTTGTTCTTAAGCAATTTGCTTTCGTTTTGTAAATCCGATTCTTCGATTTTGCTTATGATTTGCTTCCGCTTTATGATTTTCGATCCGTTCATTTGATTTTCTTTTCGTTTTTTGTTTTTTGTTTTTTCGGTTGGGGTCCTGTTCCGAGATCGGGTCCCAACAATATATCTATATGTACGAGTAGATCTGGTTTTTGAGGTTTTGATTTATTTTCGCTGCGTATATTTGATATATATTATGTATAAGATGCATGATCGTAACCTAACATAATCTAATTATTGTTTTGATAACAAATTTAATTTAATAATTCAACTTTTGAAATTTAAATTAAATTCCAAAACTTTTCCTAATAACAATTCCTTTGAAAATAAATTTTCAAAATTGGAAACACTTCATTTAATTTTATTAGGAGTATATAAAAATTAGGTTTTTTAAAATATTAAAATTAATTAAAAAAGAGATGGGAGGGTGTCTGGCATGTGCAATGTATGTGCCAGATGATGACATGTGGGTGCGTGCACTGCACGTACCCACGGTCAACAGGGAGGGTTGACTGGCACATGCTCTCTGTTATAGAAGCGCTTTGAAGACAGTGCGCACGTGGCTTACATGTGCCCATCATCTTCTATATAAGCTTCCACTGGCTTCTACAACTGCTTCCAATCCACAATTTTCAAACCAACGCTCTCACGTCTGCTTCCCTCGCATCGTTGTCCCACATTTCCGTAACTTGTCTCCAATCGACACCCATCTCCCACGTTTCCCAAATCGTTGGGTAATGTTTTGGATTTTTGAACCGTCGACTATTGAACCACCTTTGCCATCTGTGTTCCCAACTCTTTGCCGCCTTAGTCTCCTCTAACGACCCAGTCGACATCAACGACACCCTCCATAGTGTCGACTGTGGCATCACAAGTGATGCCTAGCAAGCGTCACATCGCAAGCGACTCAATGTTAAAGTTAGATGGGCGGTAATCGCCCATCTGATTTATGTACACGCAAGGCAGTAAATTGATAGCAGAGAAAAACAATCTCGAGAGAAAACACACAAAAGTCAGAAGCAAAATAGGGTAGAAACATACAAGATTTTTAAAAATGCAATCTCAAAACCTTTATAGAGGAAGTCACAATCAAAAACAATTCAAGGTGAGTTTCTTTGCAATCAGCAAACGTACAACTAATAGAAAACATTTTTAAGATACTCGCATTCATACGTCATTATAACTTTTCACACAATCAATTTTTCACTGCAAAACATGAATTCCAATAAGAAACCATACCTTTTAAGTTCTAGTTGAAAAATCTTTGAAATAGTTTTCGATTTGTTAATTATGAGCTTTTCAATTGTCCTACTTCTAATGGTATCCACAGAGCAATTCTCAATATTTTTTTTAGAGGAAGAAGACAAAGTGCTAGCTTCTAAATGCTCTTCCTTTATTTTAATAGCAAAACCATTAGGGTCTTTAATTAAAATTAACTTTCCTTAATTATAATTATAATTAAAATCAAAATCAAAATGAAATTATAATCATAATTATTTTAATTTTAATAAAATCAAATATCTCATATTTGATCCCTAAAGTTTCTCAAATTTTATAATTAAGTACAAGTTAAATTAAATTGATTTTTTTTCAAATTGGTCTTTAATATGTGACCCATTAGATTTCTTACAAATTGACAATGATTATAAATTACAATTCTAATTCACAATTAGAATTAGATAAATTAAAACTTCTTTTAATTTATCTTTAATTCTTCAATTAAACAATATTCATAATCATGAATCATGATTGACGTCTAGCAATATGTTATGATTACCCAAATATCAAAAATATCAAAGTGATTGACTTAACCTATCAAGGCATGGTTATAATGTATAATTTAATCATTTTGTCATTCAATATTCTAGTTAGACGAAGTATGGATATAATGTCTACTTTTTTGGTCCAGTATGTTTGTTCTTGCTAATTAGTGATTGATTTATAATTGAAAATTGAAAACGCTTTTTCAAATATCAATTCACTTTAGCAAGAGAATTTTATAAATCATTACTAATCAATAACAGTAGAATATTCTCTCCAATTACTTTAGAGTGACAAATCCTATATGCATCATCATCATCATCATCACCCAATCCGAAATCTCGCAATGAAGCGGGGTCTGGGGAGGTCCGATAGGACAAACCCTATATTGACTTACTCAAATATCTCCATATGGTTCATATTGTATCCAATTACTACCAATTGAATTATCTTAGGTCGATTCATAGGTAATATCACAATATAGTAATTCTTATACGAGATACCTTGATAATCTCAAATCTAAGGATCAATTATACAATCATCATTATGAGATAATCCACAGATATATAAGTAATATTCCATTCAAGTTTCTTATAATCGGGTTAGTTCAGTGACTTATTCTCTAATAATCACCCACTTTAATTATGAGATCAGCTTAGTAACTTAGTTTAAGTATTTCCATACTTTAATTTATAAGATCAATTACTTTCTTTATAAGAAAAAAAAACATAAAGTGTTCTAGTTTTACCATTTCAATAATATCTTGTCTTGATAAAACTATAACTAAGAACATTTAGGAACAAAACATAAGTGTAAATTGAATATCATAATTATGATATCTTCATAATTTTAATTACACAGTAATTATTCAAGGGTTTTACCTTTAATATTAAAACATAAAATATTAATTAAATTAATACATAGAGAAAATTAAAGCCTTTTTATTAATTAAAATAATGTCATACATGAATTTGCATTTAATTGATTGGCTGCAAGGGCATAAACTAGCAATTCTCATACCCCGCATATTAGCAGGAATTGTATTGAATATTGTTGCTGTTGTTGTATAGGACCATTGCCGCAAATATTAATGATTCACAATTTTTAAGTTTCTAACTAAAATAGTAGCATATGAAAAAATTGTGTTTAATTTTTTAAAATTTATATATTTAAATTAATATATTATTTTTATTAATATAGTTAACGAATGAATATTTATATGATATTGAATGAACATATTATATTAATAAAATTAATTTTTTAATTGCAGCTGTATAAAATCTTAAAATTTAGCATTTTAAAATTTACTGTAATGCATATGACAACTATAAGTTACATGCATTATAATTTTGAGACCACACATTACAGAGCCAGGAAAAGGACAAACAGACCATTCTCAGAATTTCCACAAGAATGGAGCCTACTCAACTCTTCCTTAGATATCTCTCCTAGGACAACGTGAAGGTTACCCAGTAAGGCAGTAACCCTACTGTGCCTAAAAAGCTGACATTGGGCAAAAAAGAAGAGAAAAAAGAACAGGACACATTTTCATAATAAGAAAACATAATAATATAAGTAATTCGATAATAGAATACCATAAATGATGAGTTACTTTATAGATATCATATTTAATATAGATAAACTAATTTTAATATTATAAATTATTTTTTAATATAAATAATCTATTTTTAATATTATAAATTATTTATTAATATACTTGACCCTAATAAAATAGACTTATTTCTTTTATATTTTTCTACCTGAAAATTTCTATATAAAATAAAGGTTGTGTATAATTGATATTCTTCTATTAACTTTCGCAAATTTTAGAGTCTTTGTTGCTCATGCTGCAATTTAAAATATTAATAATTTTGTAATAAATTTACTTGATGTGATTTTAATATGATTTTATACATAATTTGAGTAAATAACCTCTTTTATAATTATGTAATTATTGAGAGTATATTTAACTTATTCAAACAAATCATCTCTTAGATTGATGAAGATGATGACCTCATTGGAGATAGTAGCGTCACACATATTCATTCCTAACATATCGAAGGTACTAAATTTGGACAAGCAAGACCATGCTCTTTGTAATAATCGAGATCATAACCCTTTGTTCTTCGTAACATACATATCGTTTCAATGCAAGAGATTAACAAGACAAAGTTGATGGATACACATCAGGAGACAGTAAGTGCATAGCTCCTTCTAAGACAGTACCAAGTCCTTTTCTACGTTGTATAATTTGGTCTGGTGGCAAAAGCAAATATTCTTTGTCAAGTACAACACGTTAGAACTGGTTTATTCTACCATATCCAAAAACTCCATCAAGTCTTCTACTTAACTACTACTTCTTCTTCTTCTTCGTCTTTCAATTTCATACTTGCCTTAACTTCCATAAACAATACCATATCTATAAGAAAGTTCATAAGTGTCAGGCGTAGAGACTTGTACTCATTTTTTTCTCTCAGCGTCTCCTCGCAGCTGTTTCTCTTTGAGCGTTGAAGAACACGGCAGCGACAGGCAGACCAAGATCATTTTCTTGTGCGAAGTTTCTAGTGTTGAAATTGTCCCTCGAAGGTGGAGTAGTCAGCGTTTGTCTTCGTTTCTGTTTGAACAGAATGAAGACGAACCTGTGTATCCCTATGTTGGGCCTTGGCATCTCATAGCTCACCACTTCCCTTCCTGCTTATATATAATCCCACAAATCATTAGTTAGTACAATACTTTTGGTCTTTATCTAGTCTCTCTATCTCTCTTAACTCGTTCCTCCAATGGAAGTTGAAACTTACCAAATGTGGTATCCGTGGTGCCTGGAATGTCTGTCACTATCCTGAAAGAGTATATGATCTAATCAAGCTCTCAAGAGATGAATTACGAATAATATAACCGTATGTAATATACCCCTCATTGTATGATCTTTTGTTCCACATTTTGTACTTCCAAGATGCCAGAATTAGGAAATTATTAAAATGTATGTTTTTCCATTTTTAATATCCGTTCTCTCTTTCTCGTACTGATCAGTTTTACCCTAGTACAATACCATGCATGTACGATACCAGATTTGGATCCTAAATATGCTTCACTGTTGAGCCTTTGATCTTCGAAAGTATAATACCAGTTATGGATATTTCACAAGTAACCAAGTTGGTTTGTGTTGGTGGGTCAATTTAACTTTAAATTGTGGGATATATACACTCGTATAAGCATCCATATTTGGTTTCTCAGATAAAAAGAGCTTGTTAAGTATACCAGTGGAGGCGCTCTCTCAGGTATGGATCACTAGGACCAGGAGCATCAGGATCTGTCATTACCTGCAGTCAGATTGCCCAGATCAATTTCAAGACACAACACTTCTCTTTGTTTTTTTCTTAACTACCCTAATCGCTAAAAAATAAAGGGAAATGAAACTACCAGGGTAAAAAATGATCTCATGTCACCCCCATGAACCTCAACCTTTGGTTTGTAAGTAACAGCTGATGGGAACAGCTCATGACCATTATAAACCTGCTTGTTGTTGTATGCCACTGTCATATTAACGCTTGGAGTGAAGTAGTCGATGACATCTCCAATCACCCTCCCAACAACAAGAGGATCTGTCATGTTTGCCATTACCAAGATGAAGGTAAAGAGTGAAAGAGAGAGACTGGTGGTGGGTTACCAAGTAAGGTGCTATCTTATAAAGCTCACAATATTATCTTCTATGGATGATCTCTCTTTGAGAAGTGATGAAGATAGGAAGTCCTATATTTATAGTGTTAAGAAGTAGCTTCCAAGTTCAGTTCAGAGTAGTTTCGAGGTGGTGGGGTTAACCAAAAAAGTTAAGAAAGTAGTTTTCTGTTCTTCCATTAAAGTACAAAGCTACTATGTAAAATGTTCTCATAGCTTTTGGTATGAGGACGGAGAGTCCTCATTTCTAAAGACTAGAGGCATTCCTTGTACTAAAAATACGCCTTCTTACTTCGTCATCACCAATATCTAAATTACCAAATATTGTGTGAAGTCTAAGACTAAATCTAGTAAAGACAAATGGCAGATAACGAAAATAAATTTTATAAATATAATCCATAATTCTTTGTATTATTATTTTTCAGATCGAATAGGTTTGATAGAAAAATAAGAATACAACATGAAAGATTAATTTTAACAAGGCTCTATTTGTTTGTACAATATTATCCTCTGATTGTTCTCGGGAACTGTGCTTAACAAATCTTGGCGGAGGGTTGGTTATAAGTACGGCTAACAATTTTCTATTGGTGCGAAGAGTTCCATTCCTCCATTATTCTTTTCTTCGTACGCAGATTATGACAGAACTTCAGATTGTTACTACCGCATTGGAAGAGCAGGTCTTTCTGTCACAAGTACCTCCAGAAAACCAAAGCCAGCCTCTCTTTTTTCGCTTTTTTTTTCACATGTTTCTGTTTATATGATGATGACGGAAATCTGAATGCTGATAAAGTTTTCTTTATCAAACCACATGCGATCATGTTGGTGGCCATTTCTGCGCTCAAACACGTAGAACATATCCATTTTTATGGAACAAAGGTTTAAAACGAGAAAAAGGCAGCACTAAACGAGATGCATAAAATACTGATCTGCTAAATGATTTGACAGGAGCACATTGTTTCCTAGGGAAAGGACCAGTACTAATCTTGGTATAGATGGCCACCAAAAAGTGACGGAAAAGTCAGAGAAAGCGAATGTGGAGAGACTCAGAGCTTCAGTTCAGGCCTCAGGGCAGTTCAGAAAAGCATTCAAATCAACGAATTAATTATACGTTACTACAAAAGCACAGTAGGTTGCAGATTAGAGTAGTGCATGTTGATGAGGGTCTCCACTTAGATTGTTTATATAACATAAAAGGAAGAACAGGCAGAGAATATCTGCAGATCCTGCTAAGACATTCTCGAGCTAGGGGAGCTTTTGCAACTTGCATTAAATGTAAAGCAAAACCAGAGGGAATTCCAGAGAAAGGGTGTTGGAAGAACCTTCCCAAATTTCACAATTCACCTGTTAACTTACTAGAATTGGAAACATTTGATGAAGAGTTTGGGGTATAAAGTAGCTCCACCATAACCCACCAACAAAGACAAGCAGTGGTTTGGAGTCACTTCAAGTAAAGATATTCATGCAAGGATCACTTCAAGTAAAATGGAAAGAACGGATTGCCACTTATGGCATCTCAAGCCTTCTGATCATATTCCTCTCTGAAAAACAAATATTAATATTTGATAATGTAAACTACTGACTAATCTATACCTTTTTTCGTCTTAAGCATCTTTTTCCTTCCCCTTCTTTTGTAATTTTATTCTTTCATTTTGCAGTTCAGTGTGTGCCATTTGGTTTCACATTGTTAAGAAATGAACTCATACTTTAAGAATCACGGGCTTTTCTGCCAGGGAAAGAATACAGCTACTTCCTAAATGATAAACCATAATTAACAGCTAGCATGGACGAAAATCTCAGGAAGAGTAGCGTATATATAAAATGATTGGAGCTTAAATATATGATTTGTTTACCTTTATTTCTTCTTAATGGAATCTTTACTGCATTCATAATAAAGCCAATTTCAATAACAAAGTCATGCCTCAAAAAGTGTGAAGTTAACCTCAAAGGAATACATGACCAACGTATGTTACTCATCTCTTTTTCCAACGTGAGGTGTTCGAACCTCCTGTTTCTTTCAAACTAATACGACGAGACAACAGTTTTTGATTCACTTAAAACTAGTTAAGGAAGCTGTCATATTGATTGGGCAAAATGTCTTGTCCTAAATGGAATCTACCATATACTTTTAAATATATGGCTACTGCTGCGAGCAGGAACAATAGCTATTGATGCGAGCTAGATTTGGAGGTAGGTATAGAAGTTAGGGGATCAAAGAGCGATAGTGTCAAATGAAAACATTATTAAGACACAGAAGATAAAGTTTTGATTTGAAGTGGTGCAAATAATACCCAGTCAAAGTTGTCGGAATTCAAACCCATTTTAGTGATAATACGATATAATAATGATATTCGTTAATATTAAATATTATTATGAATAATTTTTAAATTTTTAAATATAAAATAGTTTTTATTAAATTTTTTATGTTTTATCCAATGAATTAATTTCTAAACACTAAAAATTATTTTATTTTATTTTTAAATATAACAATTAATAAAAATACTTTTATTTTTAAATATATTTATTTAAACATAAAGTATTTTAAATTAAATTTCAGCATTTTTAATTTCTATTTATTACTCAATATCAAATTATGTTTTTGATATTTTAACTACTACTTTTTTATTGATCGATAATGAAATAGTTAGAATTTTTTAGAAGAAAATTTCGCTCATTTAATAAAAAATAGAAAAGAATATCAAAATTTTGAGTAGATGAAGTTGAAGTAGCAATGGAAAGTGAAACAACTACTAGAGTGGAAGAGTCAAAATTGAAAACAGGATTACTCAATTTTTAAAAAAATATGCGGTGCAATACATTTTATTTCAATATTAATACGATGTGGATATATAGATTCATATGATACCTTACACATAACACCTCTCATTACATCATAATTTATTATTTACAGCATAAATTATTATTGAGATAATCAATTCTATAGGATTTTTTCAACTTAATTTCCAAAATTCTAATTTTTTAAATTGAGTTAGCATACATTTAAAACCTTAACAGCTTAGCTCAAAACATTAATTTAGATAATAATTTTTTGATTATCAGAATCTTTGCTATTCATAAAATATAGATATTAATTTAAAAAATAGTGGTCATGGTTAAATTGAAATAGAGAGAATTTTTTCAACGAATACCTGTATATTACGAACAACAAAGATCTCGTTAACTATCATTTTAAATTAAAGTATTAAAATTTTAAAATATTAATTAATTAATTAAAAACTTTAGAAATTTGGGTATTAAATTTCAAAAATTTAATACCCAAATGATTACATAGCACCTCTCATTATATCATAATTTATTATTGAGATAATCAATTCTATAGGATTTTTTCAACTTAATTTCCAAACTTCAATAATAAATTCTATAGGATTTTTTCAACTTAATTTCCAAACTTCTAATTTTTTTAATTGAGTGAGCAATCACTTAAAATCTTAACAGCTTAGCTTAAAGCATTAATTTAGTTAATAATTTACTGATTTGAATATGAGAATCTTTGTTATTCATAAAATATAGTGGTCACGGATATATTGAAATAGAGATAATTTTTTTGTATGAACACTTATATATTACGAACAACAAAGATCTCGTTAACTAACATTTTAAATTAAAGTATTAAAATTTTATAATATTAATCAATTAATTGAAAATTTTAGAAATTTGGGCATTAGATTAAAATTTTGTTTCAAAACGTTAGTGATTGATTATCCCTTTATTATTATCAATCATATTGATTGTGTTTCTTAAATTTTAATTTATTAAATATTTTATTTAAAAATATATATTAGTTTGTATAATATATCTAAGAGTTTTTATGATTAAAAAAAAGCCTGTAAACTTGAAAATGTGCTAGATTTTGGCCAATGGAAAACTGACGCGACACGTTTGTCTGAGTGGTAACAGGTCCCTCATGGACATATCTGGAAAAGTAGACACGTGTTAGATTTTAGGTATGTTTCCAGTTATGATTGAACTCCTACCCTAAGAACCTGCTGTCTGTCTGTAAAAGGCATCCAATATCTTCGGTTGGATATTATTCCTAGTAATAAACACTCTGACTGAGGCAGTTAAAAGTAGTTTCGCATTAACTCTTTTGGGTACAACACATCCTACGAACTTAACCCAAATTGGACACGTAGTTGTCTACATGGTACTAGACTCATCAGCTAGACTCTTGTCTTGAAGCACGCGAACCTGATTCTTGTCAATCATATTATACTTTGTTGCATTATAATTCAACTTCAATTATTTTGTTTGGAATTGGGAATGTTTTTTCATCCAGGAGCATAAAATTTGGACTTTTACGGGGTTAGTTACGATGATAAACGATAATAAGAATAAGAATAAGAATAAGAATAAATGTAGTAAGTAATAAAAATAGATATTATTATTATAATTATAAATATTGTTAAGATAAATAAATAATTACAATTATTATTACTAGTGGTTAATTTGTAAAAAAATATTAATTATAATGTATTAATTATTACATTATTTTAAATAATGAATTAATTATATTTTAATTAATTATGTTGTAATTAATTAATTAATTAATTATATCTTAATTTAATTTATTTTAATTAATTAATTACAATATTTTAATTAATTATATTGTAATTAATTAATTAATAATAATATTAGTTCAAGAATATCAAAT